>VUQI01062673.1:21406-37101 GCA_015106735.1 Paratilapia polleni | reverse complement strand
TCTGCCGCGACCGGTTGGGTATGAGGAGAAACAGAAGAGAGCAGAGGGAGACAGGACAAAAAGGGCACACCTATGGGAGAGAGACAGGGTTAATAATAGCTAATGATTAAATGCAAGTGGTGTATAAACACATGGAGAGTGAAAGGAAGTGAGGAAGAGGAAGTGCTCAGTGCATCATGGGAATCCCCCAGCAGCCTAAGCCTATTGCAGCTTAACTAAGGGATGGTTCAGGGTCACCTGATCCAGCCCTAACTATAAACTCTATCAAAAAGGAAAGTTTTAAGCCTAATCTTAAAAGTAGAGAGGGTGTCTGTCTCCTGAATCCAAACTGGGAGCTGGTTCCATAGGAGAGGGGCCTGAAAGCTGAAGGCTTTTCCGCCTATTCTACTTTTAAATACCCTAGGAACCACAAGTAAGCCTGCAGTCTGAGAGCGAAGTGCTCTATTGGGATAATATGGTACTATGAGGTCTTTAAGATATGATGGGGCCTGATTTTTTAAGACTTTGTATGTGAGGAGAATGAAAATCACGTTTACAGGGTCGCTGTTTGACACAATGCAGCAGAGCCAAAAACTCCACAACTACTAAGATAGCCTATAGAATTGCTCATAAATAGTGTCTTTGTGAAACAGTTCAGTACGTATCAGGCTGGAGTAATTTGTGGCTTCCTTAGTATACTGATGCAATAGCCAGTGATCTGCCAGTACAGCTGTCTGCTGTTTCTGTGTATTGGCTCAATTGGTTGTGAAGTCTTGACTTTTCTGCATTGCAGACATTTCAGTAAAAGTAGCTATTGAGCATTGGTTAGCTTCCACTCCAACATTGTCTTCTCATCTCATTGGACACTAAAGTGCACAAAGACATTGACACGATTGTATAAAAACTCTGCAATGTCTAGCATTGTCGTTGTGTAATTACAGAGCATCGGCTGCATGTGAAACATGTTTCTGGACTGTGGTGCAAATCATTTTTATTTGGAAATTATTTGTACAAAAGAGGGTAAATTTAAAAGGCAATACTTCGTTATTTACATAAATTGAATTTTCCATGAAAGAAGAATTACAAATTTCAGTTTTTGGTTAGAAAAATCAGAATTCAGCAGTTAAGACTTTTTTTAAAAAAAAAATGGAAATGGTCACCTGTCAACTAAAAGGCTGAAACATAGAGACAAACATCCATTCATGCTTATATACACAACTGTGGACAATTTAGTTGCATGTTTTTGAATTGTGGGTGAGTGGAAACCAGACAACACATGACGTGCCAACTTCAAACTAAGGCCCGAGCCGACCTGCTGTGAGTCAGTCCTGTCAGCTCAGTCCAGTATTGAGCTAAACAGACAAGTAAATGATAGACTATTACACATCCATCAATGTAAAAATATTCATTAGTTTGGCTTTATTTATATAGTTATATTTTTTAAAACTGAAAGCTGTTTCAGCTCTCATCATGATGATTTTAGCAGCTCCTCTTTCAAAATCTCTTCAGGAAGGATTTAATGGACAAGCTCCAAAACCTATCCAAAATTGATGCTTTTTTGTTACCTTTTGAACTGGGTAACACGCCATAGCTGTGTCATAACTCCAGCAAGGTTTTATTTATTTTCAGATCATCAGTAAGCCCAAGTCACATATATATGCCAAGATATTAATCTTAAACATGCTGGCAACAAGGAAAATTGAATCGCACTTCAGAAAAGGCAATGTAAGCATTTTTGTAACAGCAGACTGTGCCTGTGGCTGTGTGCAGTGAGGAAGGGCTCTGCCTTCGGACAAGAACACACACACACGTAGAGTTTAGCTGAGTGTAATTGGGGAGTTGTTGGGGGTGGGTGGGCAGAGCTTCTTCAGGGCTAATCAAATCCAGTGGAGACAGGCAGAGTCGGCTTGCTGCCTGCCAGCCAGCCTGCCTGCTATTTTTAGAAGCCCAGCCCTGCCGGTGGCAGTTCAGCTCTCTTCACAGATACAGATCCCGGCTCGTGATACAGATATTTATAACTGTCACAGTTGTCTGCCCAAGTGTGAAACTTCAGCTGAACAACCGAATGATTTTCTTTTCCTCAGCGTAGAATTATAAATGTTCTTTCTTTTGTCTCCCCTTTGGCTTATCCACAGCCAACTTTATGTTCAGTTTTATGCTGCTTTGCGTACTGATTTTGATTGTGATGATTTAGCTGTAGGATGCTAAGCCTATAGAAGAAATTAAGCATTTTAAGTTGAATGCAGGTTCATCTCTGGACATTTTCTGCATTTTCGTCCCCACAATGTGTCCCCACAACGTGTCCCCACAACGTGTGCTCACCTTAGAATTCCATCCCATTAGGTGTTAGGGACCTCCTTATACTAAAATAAGTTGCTTGCTACTGGAACTGCAAAAACTGATGAGAAGCTCTGCATGTTTTTAGGTATAATTTCTCTTTTTCACTGTTTTTAGCTGTGGGTGACATGAACACAATGTAGATAAACATTTCTAGAAAATGGATTTAAAAAATAATAATAATATGAACATCTGCACAATTAAACCTGGAGGCAGTGTTTTTGAATAGACAGTCACTCTTCAACAGAGCCCAGCTATGAAACCAGTCATAACGCCTAGGAATCATATCTGAAATGACTGTTAATTCTTTTCAAATAACTCCGTAAAAAAAAAATAAAAAAAATAAAAAAAATAAAAGGTTTCTTATTTCAAACCATTTTCTAAGTCATTGTTAAAGCTGCATGAAAATACCATTTTGTCTACATGAAAGTCTGAACTCATATCATATTTGAATTGATCGTTACATATCACCCAATTAGTTTCTGAATTCCACTGCAGATCACACACCAGGTGAAAGTGGGATCAGCCTTCACTTTGTTAGAATTTAGGTGGTGTTTATTTGGTTGACTGTTTAAATTTTTCACTTGACATCACATTAATATAGCAGTGTCCACATGGAGGCCAAAACAGGGTTTTTCTTCTACTGCCTACCAGTTGTTTTAACCAACATTGTTTAGTCAGAATAGCGGAGAGTTGTTAAATCAGCTGCACCACACGACTAGACACTGTTCGTTCTGATTTTGGAAATAAGTTGTGATTAGATTGTTGTCATCAGATGTGTTAATCTAACCAAAATATTACTTTGTCACTGCCACTCTAGAACACTGACTAGTGTCTCTGAAACTGCAGTGTCAGATAGCTAGCTAAGAGTATCTCATTAGCACTCACCATTGCATTGACAATGAAGAACTTTGTGTCCTTCACCCTCTATTGGTGCATTATTGATCCATCAAGAGGAAAAATATAAATGTCATTTTATACTCTGGTAGGGACTTTGCTGCTTTGTGTGCTGCAGTTCCCTGGAGTGTTCAGTGTTGCCGTGGTGTGGTAAAGAACCTTGTAATAACCGTAGTTTACGGGAAATAAGGCGCCTATTAACATAATATGTGTTAAGAGCTGCAAAAAAGCAGAGTTATGTGTTAACTGGTACCAGTTAACACATAACATATGTATTATCTTAAAGCACTACCATAAAGTATAATAGGTAAGTTAGTTCAACTCAGATATCTTTGTAATGCTGGTGTAAACAATTTGAATAAACTCAAGGCTTTTATTCACATTCTTAGATGGCATGATGAAGAGATAATCAGTGTTATTCACTTGACCTATCAGTGGTCATAATGTTATGCCTGATCAGTGTATATAGTCTTATTAAATAGATGACTATTTTCCATTACTAGGCATCTTAAAAGACCTTATTACCAAATAACTAATGCATTACAAGGGGCAGAAAATAAAGCTTAACCAGCTGTGTTTTTCACACCCAGGGCTCTGCACCGGTAATGTGACAGAAAACTGGTGTCAAAGCTCACTTTGGCTGTAAACAAGTCAATAGTGTTATACTAGAGTTTTCTCCCAAGAGGGATACACAGAGACACAGGTTGAGATAAAAGCAATAATTCAGTCAACTATGATTAGGCTTCCAGTGTACCCACACACTTTACCTTTGACTGCTTTATCGTGATGGATAGTATCAATCCCTGAAGACTGAGCTAAACTTTACTCCACCAAAGACAGAAACTGTTTTCTAGACTTTTGTGAGCATGCTGTTGCTCCATGATCATCATCTATGACACCATCCTGAAGAGTCTAACACAGCGGTATGACTGTCTGCCATCTGCCAAGCTCCCACCCAGACCTCACTGCAAGAAACAAAGCCTTTCCAAAAATCTGTGTCACCAGGGTCAAAATCGGGGGGTTGACAAGCAGCACCCTCAGTGAAATATAAGGGCTTTTTTAAACATTACTGTCTTCAGTGATGTCATGACTAAATATCCCATCAGTCCCAGGATTGATGGGATATTTAGGTGGTGGTGTAGTAGTACACTGAAACTGTCTGCTTTTAGATTTTGACATCAGGTCTTGGTTAGATTTCTAACTGTGGTGTGTTTGAGAGATCAGGGAATGTAAGATAATTAAGACTAATGAGAAGGCATAATCATCATGAGCTATAAATACACAGAAAACCAACTCACCGCGGTGTGCCACTGGATGTTTGCCAACATTTTTGTTCCTACAGGCCATTTATTACCATGTGCCTTATTTACCTGTTGGCACTACATAGTCGTCACTGATTAAGGTTTGAAATCATAGCTGCAAACCACAGCTGTGCCCCTAACACCTTCACTCTCTCTACTTTATCAGTGTATGACTGTCTGTTGTCTCGGGGCTGCAGCAAGCACATCCCTCGTGCCTCTGTGATAGTTGATGTGAGGAGAAATAGGAAAATAGATGGTGTTAGGGGTGGGGGATGTTTCACAAGATGTAGTGTGGAAACCTCCAGGGATTTACAGATGTCTTTTTACATTTTTTTGTTGCATCTGTTTTACTCTTTGATAGAAATTTAGCAACGCCTGCTATAGGCTCTTTCATGTCCCAGGTAGCAGTTTGATGAACCCAAATGTAATAATACAGTTTATAATTTGCTATATTTCCTCCTCAAAAACTACAAGAAACTATAACAGTTGTTGAGTCTGAGGCTTTTTTTTTCCTTCTTTTGGTTGTTTACCTTGCATTTAGCATTTCCTATTAACGTTAGCTTCTGTGCATTCATCACTCGTCATATTAAACCTTTGAGATTTGCCCAAGTGAGAATCGTTTGTATTTGAGCAAATGGTATATTTGATTTCCTCTGGGAGTCATCAAACCTGGAGGGCCACCTTGCTGTTTGGCAGCAAGTCAGCCTGCTGCTTTAGAGGAAATCTATAGGCCCTAGTTGCAACATGTAAAGGGACCACCCCATCCTGGCAGCAGAAACATGAGTTGTCTTATTTAGTATTTAGCTCCTGCATCCTGGATGTGCTCGTATGTAAATAGACAGGGAGGACAAGTCAGTGTTGTTCATCTTTTCCCTGATGGCCTGTCGCTGCTACGTTAACACTAACGCTATGATTTGGGGCCTCCTGTCTCTAACTGATGGCCAAATGATCTGGTCCATTAAAACACATTCCCCAGGGACAGTTGGAGTTTTGTATTCTTCTTTCTAATTACCAGGCAGCTTTTTATTAGCAAAGCAACAGTTGGCCAACTGGTTTGCCCCACGGCTCTTTAGATTTCACAAAGATCTCTTTAGAGGGATTTTCTTATTCAAAAAAGTATTTAGATATAAACTTTGGCATTTGAATTACCATCTACATATTATAGTCCACATACTATATAGTTTAATAAATGGATGTATTGTATAATCTGTGAAGAAGGATGATAAATAAGATGAAAAAGGTAGCAATATTTCTCAAATCTGATTTCATATCTGTAGAAAGAAAAGTAACCTCTGGGCCAATTTGACTAAATAGTTTTAGCCAGATAGGTTTTACCATATAAACCACGGAACCTGTGACACTCCAACACTCAAATTCCATGTTTTCATTCTTAGACTCTGCTAGTAGCTTTGCTTGATTGACAGTTCTCAGTAATTTACATAACTGAAGACTTAGTCAGCAGTTGATTTTTGAAACTGCTGTCAACACAACAAGCCTTTTGAAGAGATCACCTTTGGCAGTTTGTTAGTGGCAATCATACCAGAAATACATGAATGGACTGATTGAATTTATTTCAAGCTGAGGAATATTTTTGTGTTTCATTAAGAGGCCAGAATGTAGCCTGATAGCTGTAGTCGTGTGAAAAATAAAGTTTTCACAGGACTGCATAGCGTCCTGTGAAAACTAAGCACCACACTATGATTCAGTAGCTTGCGGAACCACCTTTAGCAGTAATAACCTGAAGTAATTGTTTTCTGTGTGACTTTATCAGTCTCTTATATCACTGTGGAAGAATTTTGGCCCACTGTTCTTTGCAGAGTTGCTTCAGTTCATTGAGGTTTGCATGCATTTGTTTATGCACAGCTCTCTTAAAGTCCTGCCAGAGCATTTCAATCGGATCTACATCTAGACTTTGACTGGGCCATTGCAACACCTTGATTCTCTTCTTTTTGAGCCATTCTCTTGTATATTTGCTGCTGTTCTTGGGATTATTGTCCTGTTTCAGCCAAGCTTTAGTTGTCAGACAGATGGCCTCACATTTGAATCTAGAATACTTTGGTTAACAGAGGAGTTCATGGTTGACTCAGTGACTGCAAGGTAACCAGATCCTGTGGCTCCAAAACAAGCCCGAATCAGCACCCCTCCACCACCGTGCTTGACAGTTGGTATGGGATGTTTGTGCTGATATGCTGTGTTTGATTTTCACTGTGAATTATGGCCAAACATCTCCACTGGCCTCATCTGTCCAAAGGACATTGTTCCAGAAGTTTGTGGTTTGTTCAACTTTGCAAACCTAAGCCGTGTTGCCGTGTTCTCTTTAAAGAGTAGAGGTTTTCTCCCATCAACCCTTCCAAACAAGCTATACTTGTTAAGTCTTTTTCTAATTGTACTGTCATGAACTTTAACATTTACCATGCCAACAGAGGCCTGTGGAGTCTGAGATGTAGCTCTTGGGTTTTTTGAAATTTCTCTGAGCATTGCACGGTCTGAACTTGGGGGGAATTTGCTGGGAAGATTGTGGCATTGTGTTGATACACCTGAATGCTTCAGACCAACAAACTGTATATTATTATAACTGTATATTAGCTTTCTTTTTTTTGTGTTTATATTTATATGCAGATAAACACCTTTTTATTCACACGTCAGTAAACATTGTGAAAAAAGCCAGCACAGGAAGTCCAAAAAATAGCAGCTGTTTACATTATACAGACAAAAAGTCACAGCACCTCAAATGGCTGCTTGAGGCTGGTGAGTCATTCCCCAAGGACCTCCACTTTATAAGACCACACCTGAGAGCAGTAATGCTTTTGATTGTTTTATCTAATCTCCCCCCCAACCCCACCTGTTTGGGGAAACCTTAATTGCATTGTATTGTATTAAGTTTCAACTTTCTATTTTCAGTTGTACAACCGGCTTAAGTGACAACCAGGTGCCGAATCATCTACTTCTGCTATTTCATAACATACTCTAAATTGCACGATTTGATCTGAAGTGGGCCGAAGCCATAAAAGCATTGCAAAAAAACATCTTTAAAAACACCTCCAAATGTTGCATAGTGATCTGTTTACAAAATAAACATAATCAGTCTGAGGTTTCTCACATTCATATGACACTAATGCTGTAAATCACAGAACACAGCATTTTACAGCCTATAAAACTGACGGTGGCTCAGACCCTTGACTTGAATTTAACAGTTCTTTAACAGTGATATGATCCATTCTAAACAACTTCCAGCACAGTGCTTCCTTGTTCAGAAAAAAAGCAAAAAAAAACAATGCCCTTCTTCTGTGCAGTTCTCACTCTTTATGAAGCCATCCAGTGGGCCAGATTAGACCCTTTGGTGGGTCGGTTCTGGCCCATGGCTCATGTGTTTGAGACACCTGCTGTAAGGAGTAAGTGATTCATTTTTTCCAGAAAATACATTTAATTTCAAGCCACTTTTCTGCTAGCCAGAATTATGATTCTGTTGAATATCACAGTGATTTACAGATGCACATGGTAGTGGATAAAAGCAGCACTGTTTGCTTCATAAAATGAGTCTACTTACAGTAACATTACTGCCCCAGGGGAGCCAGCAGAGACACCACGAATGAAGCGAGTGCACGAGCAGCTTAAAGCATACATCTACAGGATAGGCTGAGTTTGCAGTATATCTGAGCAAAGTGTGTTAGCTCTCATTCATTTAACCTGACTTTTTGGAAACCCTATTAAAGGTTCAGTGGAAAGTCAAAATGTACTCCATAGATGGAAACATGTACTTTTAAGTTAATGTTTGGGTTTTTGGGTTATCAATTAAAAATGAGCTCCTACAGTAATGCATTATCTCTGCTTGAAGACTAAACTTTTTTCAAACAAGTTCAAAAATATCAAAGAGAGCACAACCTGGTGTGATCAAGTAAATGAGGCTCAGTGTAAAATTCAGCCCCGCCCCAAAAAGGTCATGTTAAGGTTTTGGTTGTTGGCTTCTGTGTGCGTGTGTGTATTCGTGTGTGTGTGAAATTGCTGGTGTATGCAAGCCTAGGGGGTGAAATTAGTAGAGAATCAAGCATTTCATCATGCTTGCTGGACTTGAATCCATGTGTGAAATCCAGTGAGGCAGGCCAAGCGTGGCTCCATATGCTGCCCATGCTCGATGACTAAACCAGTGTCAATCAGATCACCTTTGGCTGCACCAAAGTCACCCTCAGTAGGATGTTTGTATAGCAGCATGCTTCACCATCCAGCACATCTGCTTTTTCTTCTGACAGGTCTTTGCAGGAGAGTTGGTGTTCATTTGTATTTAGGTGTTGTAATACAGGTGTGTGTATGTGTGTTTGCTCATGGATCGGCATGCAATTTATCTTTTTTTTTTTTTTCAGGCTTTAGTGCTCTCAGCTCTATCTTCAAAGCGGAGGCCACATCTTTGTGGTTGACTGGCTGCTGATATACTATAAGAACAGTAGCGGGGGCCAAGGGGTGATGAGAGGCTTCTCCCTGTAGTCGCTCCAGCTGGTAAACGGTGTGACACCTGCACCGGACCACAGGGTTACATAAAGGAGCAGCCGTTTGGTGCCTGAGGCACCCGTGGGTCCTCTGTTTACCTCTGATCACACATGAACAGAGAAAACTTTGTGTGTGTGCATGAGCCAGTCTGCATCTCATACAGATGCAACTCCATCCCTGACTAAATTCAGTGCTGCTGTTCATCCTCTTTCCTTTCCCTACATGACTCACAAACTCTAATCAGATTGAACAGTATATAAGTGAATTAGTCAACACTCAGACAAGAAATCTAATTACTCTGGATGAAATGGTTATTTTATCATGAGAATTCACAGGAAGCTGATCCACCTCGGTTTGCATTGTATGAGGAAGTGCCCAGACACTGTTAACAATAGCTAAGGATTAGTTTACTGTCTAAATTTAAGTGCCTAAGAGTGGAATTTGATCATTGGCAACGTTAATAGTTGCAGTTTAAAGTTCTGTCGCAGATAGAGACATACAGTGCATCTGACTACTGTTTATAAAACTTTGTAAATGGTTATTAAATACTATGTAAATCATTTACAGATATTTTTTGGATGGCTATTACAAAGTTGAAACTGATGTTTCTAATACTTAAAACCATGGTCACGTGGGTTGGTGGTATAAATTGCAGCGCTCACTGTTTATTTTTTGTTTTCACTTTGGTTCGGTTTGGTTCGGTTTAGGCAACAAAACTCCCTGGGTAGGTTCAGGAAAAGATCACGGTTTGGTTAAAAATTCGCGTCTTAACATCATTTTCCCTGCATGTTGAAACATTATGCTTAAGTGTCTTACTGAGTGTGTTAGGGGGTCCTGCCCAAGCTGAGGAGAGAGGGGTAGGGCAAAACAGTAGTGATGAGGAAATGTTTACTGATCAGCAGTAAATCCCCAGTAACATTTGCTAATCATTAACAAATGCATCATAGCATGTATAATAAGTAATTATTATTGTCTCATATAAATATATTATATTGTAAACTGACATAAAAGAGATAAATTGTAATGTCACTAATGATTAGAAAACATTTGTAATTATTATTTCATTTTTAACAGTAAAATAATGATTTACTATGTCAATTAAATATCAATTTACAATTTATTAATGCTGGTTATGGTGTTAGTTGTTTAATGTATTAGAAGAAGAAGAAATACTTTATTTATCCCAAATGTTGGGGAATTACTGTGATATTTATTGGAGTTAGTTCAGTAAATAAATAGAATATCACAGAACATTACACTAAGGATGGAGCAAAAAAGTAAAAAAAATAATAATTCAGTAAATCAGCATCTAAATCTAAATGTGATACAATGAGGAGCTTATAATAAATTATTAACTGAAATATGACTTTTTGGGATGATTTGTAAAATCTGACTCACACTCATGATGGATATATACTTCTGCACATACAGGCGTTTGACAAATTGAAGGAAAAACCAACATAGTGTGTTAGATGTTAGGCCACTATGTGCCACCAGAACAACTTCTGGTAAGTCATCACCAAGTCATATTTTAGGAGATTTGTTTAGCAGAAGGTTGTGTTACAAACTGAAGGTGTGGGGTTTGAGAGGTGTGTGGATGAACTGTATTGTAGGAAACTCTTTTTTAAAGTATTTATAAGTAATAAAGTATTTATATTATCATTTAAAAAAAAGGCATGCATGGAGGATTAGAGAAAAGTTCCTTTATACAGAAAAGTGATTGGAATACCTTCTTGCAGATAAAAATATGTGTAGCCAGTATTTCTTTACATCGTTAGCATTTAGCTTTCATTATTAACAGGTATAAATGTGAACTTTTATTAGGGTGTTTTTTGTGGTTTTGTTTAATAACAAGAGTGGATCTGTGGTAAATAAAGAATGTGACAGCCACTGAAATTAGACTCAAATAATGGCAAATGGATTTACAAAAATATTCAGTTAAATTCCTAAAAGTAATGACTTGATTAAGGATTAATTATTGCTATCTAACGGTGAAAATGTATACAGAGGTTGCACAACAGCATCAAGATGGTACATTGTTCAGCTCCGATATTGTAGGACCATGATGACCCTGATGTTGTAACTAGACAGGGAGCTGTGGTTTTAAATATTTGCACAAGCTGCACACAGCCGTTTCCCTGGTAACCTGGTGTTGTTGGATAAGGATGCAGAGAGAGAAAGGATTTGTGGGAAGGGACAGTCCTGAAGGGTTTCAGCGAGCTCAAGAGGGGAGAGAAGCTTTAATTGGCTTCTGATTTTCCATGAAACTGTGTGGACTGTATGTCCCTCCTGAGGATGTCACCGCCTCAGCACTCATGTAGATTTTGCACTGCAACTGAAACAGTGTAGAATAATGAATCATAACCAGGCCAGTGTGTCTGGTGCTGTTTGGCCGGTGGATCTGCTGTGTGTAAGCCTGGTTTAACAATGCATATCATTCAAATTAGAAACTATGATGGATCATAAATCTGACATTTCAGCTGATATCAAAGGGAGCTAATCAGCTGTTGGAAGTTGTTCTAGATGGTTAGATTGTATAGTTTGATTGATAGTGACCTGGCTTTCCTCCCCACAACACTTGCTCCTGAGGGTCCCCAGACTGACCCCAGTTTTTTTAAACAAATTGTGTGTCTACATGCATGGAAATATGTAATTAAAATAAAGCCAATCAGCACAACATGAAGCATATTTCTGGGTGATTTTGGAGAGATTTACATTGGAACAGCAAATGTGTGGTGCTCCACTGACCTGGTCCAAACTGCCGGGGGACAGAGTGTACATATCACAGTGTTCCTTGAAGAACACTGTGATATATACACTTAAGTAAACTACAGTCATCCCTTTGTTGCTTGAGTTTGCACACAGCTCATGCTCGCACACCATGTGTGCTTTAGCCATCTAGCATTGTGACTCAGATATGATTTTTTTCCTAGGGATATTGTTGGCAAGCAACAGTGTACAGTTAGCCAGCTAGCTTTAACTTAGCTAGGGGGTATCCACATTATTCTTTATTCCACAACATGGTCTGAGATTCATTATCAAGTAATTACCACTTAACAGTAAAATAAATTAGGCCACTGTCACACAGACTAACATGAATCCCTGTTGTGAGGACACACACAGTATCTTTTAGTGTTCTGTTAGTGTTTAGGTATTAGCACAATGTGAGAGCAAATTTGAAAACCAGTTCAAAGAATGCCTCAAAATATTATGGCCTCAGTGATTCTGCTATAGAAACAGGTAGGGATAGAATTTGAGGCTGCAAGTTTACAAGCCTGACTGCTTGTCTCTACTTTTGTTACCTGTTGAAAATCAGGCTTTGACTGCTTGGCTAGGGTCAGCATGTATTCAGCTTTAACATCATTCTGGGGCCGTGGGTCTTTGCTACTACTGTTAGCATGTTGTGTTAGCAGCAGCAGATAGCTGTTTCTGGCCTGGGCGTAGTTGGCACTTTACTGTCCCATGCCTGTCCTTCTGTGCAATAAAAATATACTAAAAACCTGTGATAATACTAATGAATTTAGTTCTGTAATGCATTACCATTATTGTGTTACAGAAAAGTGTAATGTGATTACAGTAATGCATTACTTTGGAATGGTTACACCCAATACTGTCTACCATCATGTAGTAAGGCTAAATGCATATTAACCTATTACTAAGTAACATTTTTACATATCAAGATACTTGGTAAAACTGGCTTTGATAACAGCCATTGCATAGTTCTATAGCGTTTGTGTACTTTGTGTGTGCTTGTTCAGATCATCAGATCATCAGAAGCTTTACTGGTGTCAGTGACATGCTAAAGAGTGAACCCGTGCAGGTGTGATGTCGTCTTTGCCTGTAAGCTTTGACAGTAAATTATAGTCTGATGGTCACTATGTGTCACTTTAGACACACTACTTTGTGTCTAAAGCAGCCTAAATTAGCCAGTGCCCACCAGTTGCTCTGTGTGTGAGTAGCCTATATTTTATGTTTTCTTAGATTATTATTCTGTTATAGACATTTATTTTATAAGTAGCCTTAGTATGGCTTCCTGTTAAAAAAAAAACAAAAAAACAAAACATGAGATTTTGAGATTGATACCCTCAACAACTATATACTTTATATTTTGTTATCCCCATAGTAAACCTTGAGTAAAGCACGTTCCCATAGCTATCGGATAAAACTGGGTTTCTTTCAGCAAATGTTAGCCAACAATAGCTTACCTACTAACACGGACAAATTGCCTAATATGTAATATAACTGTGTGTTAGGAACATGCTCCCTAATGTAGTCACTAGTCACCGTTTATGGTAGCAATTAAGGGATTCCATTTCTAAGCGACTGTTAGCTAGTGCTATTCAGTGTAGACACTGGGAGCAGAAGAGAGGCACTGAGGCGAGGCACTTAGGAGTGAGCATTAGCATCACATCCTATGGATTTTCACACAAAAAGTCATCCCTTATACTTCACATAACTCTACAGGCTGCTAGAGGCAACAGAGAGAGTCAGGGAAGATCCCCTTTTTTTAAATGGCCCTATAATCTGTTAATTGGTAACAAAAAAGCATCTAATACTTAACACTATCCCCACCAATGTCAAAATATTCCAGCAATCAGTGTTATCACATTATGCAATAGTGTAAAACAATCAAATCTCCTAATTTTTTTTATATAGTATGTATGTATATATATTCATAGAACAAAAATATTCTTGGGGCTCTTGAATGATTAGTGAATCACGATTGACTGGTAAGTTCAACACAGTACACTGGCAGGGAAAGTGTTTTTAAAAAAGTGTTATGTAACATCATATTGATGCAGTGTACCTGACTATTTGGGCTGACTTTGTGTTTATTTTAGCGTTTTAGTCTCTTATGTTACAGTTACACGAGGGAAAACAGTGGTTGGAAACCACGGCACGACCACAATTATTGTGACCGTGTGCAATGAACTTGTGATCTTGTTTCCTTTGAAATGCTTGCTTCAAAGATGGGGACCAGGTCTGCGACCACTCACAGTGAGCAGCTATCTTCAAAGCGACTTTAGTATGTCAAGACGGTGATAAAACAGCAGTAAGACGGAGTTAGTCTGCTATCAGTCTGCTATCAGTTTGTGACTGAATGGAGCCAAGTTGCCAGTTACATGCGATTTTTGTGATAATGCAACAGATAACAAATCTGTTGCTGTCTGTATACACAGAAATTCACATTTCTGAGTCCAGCCAAAACCTCATAGATTTGAAACCAAAATTTAGAAATTCCTCTACAAATACTGATGTAGTTGCTGCAGGACGGAGATATAACTGCAAAGTGAGATTGGCGCTCAGCAACCTTAATTTTATATAGGAATGTAACCAGAATACAACCAGTTGGCAACCAGTTGAGTCACGTCCCCTGTTGCAAAGAGACACATTGCGGATGAGTTACACTTGGTGCAGACTGACTCAAATTGCTTGTAAAATGTTGGCAGTCTGTCTGCATTTATAAATTAGATGGCAGTCATTTGCAAACCTTTGCCAATCTGTCTGAGAGTGACTGCAGTCAGTCCAAGTCGGACCACGATTGTTTGATTGATTGAAGACAGGTTGCCTCCCACCAGGTGACCTGCGTAATCACCTTACAATCGGAAGTGGTCGCCCAGGCAGTGAGTGTTGCACGCTCAATCTCTGGGTGATTTGCAATAGATCACAAAATGCAAAAAAGTGCAATGCAATCACCGGGGTACCACAGATTTTTCCTAGTTGCAGGAAGGTCCTGACTGTAGTGTGACTGAGCCATTACTGTTGTAGCATTGTTGTTTATACAGCAATCAAAGATCTGATTTGCTCCTACCTTCATCTGTAATAATCATGTCTTGGTCCAGAAGAAGAGCAAGGTTTTAATAATACTGCTTTCCAAAAGCTGAATATATTTGATTTTATTAGGCATTTTTCTCTTGATTAGAACAAATGTGTACATATATGCCGTTGCATATAAAAAACAAACAGAAAAGCATTAAAGAACACACAAGAAGTACTGTATACTGAGTACTGTATACTCTACCTACTACAGCAAAAGGAGGGGTGTGGCTGAGAGTGCAGCATGTTAAAGTGTTCACTTGTGGAGGTATCATGAACAATTAATCCCTACAAGGAACTTCTCCTATCTAGTAGTCAGATTAGATTTGAATCTGCTGTCACACATGAAACATGAACAAATATTTCATGTCAGGAAAATGTGAAGTAGCACAAAGTGAAACTGCAGTTCAGGCACTCACTGTATTTTGAGTCATAAGCAATGACACGTGTGCCTACAGGCTGCCTCTTACAAGCTGATTTCCGCTGGTTTGGATTTATTTTTCTGATCGCTGATACTTTGTGCCTTTTTTTTTTCTTCCCATAATTAATGTAAAATGTCAAAAACCAAAAGTCTTTGTCATTGCTGGCATGCCTTTGATCATTTAAAAAAGGGGTGTCAGACTCATTTTGGTTCATGTTGACTGGAAACCATTGTCTAATGACTTGTTAAAAATTAAATTTTTTTTCCTTTTCTTTTAGTCTAAAAAACTAATGGTACACTCTGAAAACATTCTCATTTAATGAACCATCAATTTACAAAACATATGATGAACAGGCTGAGATGTCTTAAGAAAATATGTCTAATTTCAACAATTTGTCTTAGTTTGTCCTCATTCAGTCAGTCGTGACTAAAAAAAAAAAAAAAAAAAAAGCTGGGGCATG
>VUQI01062672.1:0-11833 GCA_015106735.1 Paratilapia polleni | reverse complement strand
TTTGTTTCTCAGCTGTTTGTTTAGATCGTGGCATGATGTGTTGCTTTTTGAGATCTTTTAGCCGACTTCACTTTGTCAGACAGGTTCTATTTAAGTGATTTCTTGATTGAACAGGTCTGGCAGTAATCAGGCCTGGGTGTGAATAGTGAAACTGAACTCAGCTTTCCAAAAAATGTGGTTAATCCCAGTTAATTCATCATTTAACAAGGGGGGGGATTACTTTTTCACAGAGGGCCAGGTAGGTTTGGATATCTTTCTTCCCTTAATAAATGAAATCATCATTTAAAAACTGCATTTTGTATTTACTCAGGTTATCTTTGACTAATATTAAAATTTGTTTGATGATCTGAAACATTTAAGTGTGACAAATATGCAAAAAACTAAGAAACCAGGAAGGGGGCAAACACTTTTTCACACCACTGTACACTGACCTCATTATTTGAAACTTTGGTCACATTTAATATTTACATCCATCACTGGAACAGAAGATATGAGACAGCAAGGGCAGAATAGGTCCTCCTTAAAATGTGTCTTAATCCGCCTCTGGAAATAGTCCTCACCAAATGCACCCTTTCCTTCAGTTTGCTATGGTTTGTTTTAAACTACATAATCCATCTTTTATTTATTTAGCAAATTACACTTTGTTTTTTTAAAAAAAAATCAAACACATTTTGACCCATTTTTAAGGATTTGTGTCTTTGAGTCAAGAAGTCCCAAAACACTGAATGATTTTAAGTGATCTAACAATAAGAAACATGGATTAACCAAAGCCTTTCTGTGTTTGAGGGCGTTTTCTACCTTCCAAGCAATTAATTTTCTGCCTCAAGAAGGTTTGATGTCTATGAAAGGTGATTTTTTTTTTTGTAGTGCACTAAAACAAGATGTGGGAGACAGGCTAAAAAAACACTGGCAGCTGAGATGCTGGCAGCTTGCTTTTTTCCAACATACTCTTCAATAGTTCCTCTAGCACTGTTTTCCCTGTGTTTGTGTTTTATTTCACAAATTCAGATTGTTCAAAAACAGGCAGCAAGGCCCCAGAATGAACTCTTCTCAGACAGAAAATGGTGGATTTGGCTCTTTCTAGGTCTACCCCAACTCTGCTCGAAACCCTGTGTGGGGCCAGGAAAAGGGAGAGAGGAATGCAAGTCTGCTGATGGTTGCTCCAGGCTCGGAGGAAGGTCGGGACAGAGGGAGGGGAGGATTTAATGAAGGGAACGGCAGAGGAGGAGGAGGAGGGGAAGGCAGACAGCTTGGCCCCTCAGCTCTTTGGGAAGACTCACAGGCTGCTCTGGAAAACACAGGATGTGGGCATGCAGGCGGGGAGAACGGGCTTAGACATCCCTCCAACCCCACCCCCAACCGCCCACACACACACACACACACACACACACACACACACACACACACACACACACACACACACGCACGCACACACATATATAATTCCATTCTCTCCATTCCTTCCTTAACCCTTTCCTGCCTCGCTCCCCTGCTACCCGAACACACAGCCAGTCTGGGCGTTTTCTGGCTTCAGTCAGCTTTAACCTGATTTCTTAAATGTCATGTAAACAAGAAAACACAGTTTCCTGAGTCCGGGTGAAGAATTACGAGAAATCCAGTTTATACAAGGACCTTGTTTTTTTGTGCCTTTTAGTTTTTTGGCTGTGTGTTGCCTAACTGGGTTCATGAAACCATGAAAGAGATGGCAGTGCAGCAAGAGGAAAGAAAAGAGCTTCGCAAGTCAAGTTAAAACTTTAAAGAAATTACAGGTTTTAATTTGATAGAGCACACATCTAAAAAGCTCCAAATCGCGGGAAAAAAACAAACATGCTTCGAATGAAGACGCTGGAAGGAGGATAAAAACTGAGCAGCAACCTCTGGGGCTCAAACAATGACACGCTAAAACTGCAGTTCCTCTGATGTCCAGTAGAGGCTCCAGCAGTGAGTCAGTCCCCATAGACTCCCATGTTAAAATGTCCAACTTTACAGCAGAAATAAACACATTTACAGCCTGATACTAAAACAGTTTTGGTCTCTAAAGCTAATTTCCCCCTTCATAACAACTGTATGGGAGTGAATTTTATTATAGGTTAAACTGTACTAAAGCTTAAAGTTTGCATTATAAGGAGTGTGGCCTCTTTGACTGACAGGCAGCTATAAGCGTGTTTGTGCTGTTGGAGCCTTTTGGAGCATTTTTAATGTAATTATCTGACCAATAATATAGCTCACTGTACAGTTAAATGTGCTAACAGACCGTCCAAGAAGTCTGAGCTCCAGTTTTTTTTTGTGTATTATTGCTTTACTGGTCTGTTACTTTGCACCAATTAGCTAGCATTAGCTAATAACTTCAGCACTTCCAGCTCTCATCGAAATACGGTCACTTCTGGCTCCAAAAAGCTAACATGGCAGCTACTAAAACACTAATTTTGAGGCTACATCCATCCATCCAGTAATTTAACCAGACTCACATTTTTGTGACATATTTTTTTAATAACGTTTTAATTGAAGGTATCTGAATAAGTTTTATGTTTCCAAATGATTTGCTGCAAGGTGCTGATGACAGTTTGGTGTTTAAATCATCCATCCAGCTGAGGTGGTCTGAACTCAGTGCAAATTAAACCGTCTGACCCAACAGGCCCCCCTACCTGACGTAAATGGTGGGTTCCTGAAATTTTACTGGATATCCAAATACTGAAGTCTTATGAAGGCAAACATCATGACTAAAAACATCAAAGGACTGATTGCAGTAACTTTCATGACCCCGTGATTTCTTTTCCAGCATCACCATGATTATTCATGCTCATGTCGTTGATCATGTTGTTGTGGTGACCTTTAGAAAATACTACTTGGACTAAAAATGCATTACAAATGTAAACCAGAAATGGTACCAAAGTCCCATCCCTTGGCTACAGAACCTACAGATTACTATTAAATGTAGCATGCTAACATGCTAAATCTGTAACAATCAGTGAATTCTGATACTTCCATTAGTACATTTTCACGCAGTAAACTATGCTAGGTGTATGAATGCACCACAATTTGAAACACAGCAGATGTGATTATGTTAATGTTAGCATGGCTGTAGATTCTCCCTCTTTGGTTTTAACAATTTTTAGTTCAACACCATCACTGCAGTTAAAGGACCATTTGGCTTCCACGGGGCTGACTTATGAGGAAACCAAAAAAAGTGTCCAAACTGGAGGAATATACAGTGCAGTATATACGTGTCACACCATCCATTTTACATAAGCCTGGTCTGCTGGAGTATAAACTCCTCCACCCAAGACAGGAGTGAAAGGTACAAACACTGGAACAAATGCAGTCATGTTCTTTAAATGGTTTGTAAACTTAAACAGTTCTGATTTGAACTGTTCTTTCTGTGTTTTGGGTTTGGTAAAACCAGCATGGACTCTTCACTGAGCCATTTCTCAAACTGACGAATCAGCAGGAGCAGGCGTACCTCGGCTTTGTACATTCTGACCAGGCCCTGGTTGACTTTGGACCAGGAGGGAACGGCGCTGATGTTCCACAGCTGGTTGGAGTGTTCAGCAAATGGACCCGTCTTCATCTGCAGAGAAAAAGGAGACACAAAGCAGGAGTTTAAGTTCCACATCTCTTTAATCTACTTCATCACAATGCTTAAATACTTTTTAAAGGGTTGTATTTCAACCTTTTTACTCCAAAACCTGACTTACAGCATCAAACACTCCCCCTGTGGGTGGTAAAGGTGGCTTTTATAAGTCTAGAGTTTCTTCATTGATGGAGCCATTTTGGCCATTTTAAACTGAATCAGATGCAGTGGATTCCAAAAATAACCCATTTACTTGGCAGAAAAGGTTCCAATGGACATCTTTTCTTTTACACAGTGAAAACAGACCACCAGTGGAATATACTGTAAATATCTGAACTGCTGCTATTTCAAGTTTAGTTTTTATAACTTCTTGTTTTCTGTAGTGTTCAAAAGATTGGTTCAGCAAGTACAGTTGAACAGTATTCATGCTTTTCCTCCATCCAGCGTTGGATAGTACAGTTGTGGTCAGAAGTTTACATACACTCATCGTGGGCATGAATGTCATGGTAATTTTGGGCTTTTAATGATTTCTTTCTTTTTCCAGGGTGGAATGATTGTACAGCAAACATCTTTACTGACTTTAAAAAACAACAATTGGGTGCACAAGTTTAAATTTATTTTGGATCTGGGTCAAAATTATACATACAGGCTCAAATATATACATACACCTCCACTAATATTTGGTTAAATGTCCCTTAGTAAGTTGCACCTCGACCAGATGCTTTTGGTAGCCATCAACAAGCTTCTGGCATAATTCTGGCTGGATATTTGACCGCTCTTCTTGGCAGAATTGGTAGAGTTCCTTTAAACTGGTTGGTTTCCTGGCACAGACCTGGCTTTTAACCATAGTCCACAAATTTTCAGTAGGGTTGAGGTCGGGACTTTGGGAAGGTCATTCCAGAAGCTTAATTGAGGCATTTCTAAACAACTGCCGATTCCAAGATCATCAGTTCAAACAACTGTACATAAGTACAAGTTATTCAGATGTGTCACCAATTTGGCATGGTCTGGATGAAGACCCAAACTATCACACTCAATTGAGAGGAAATTTGTTAGGATGTTCAGGAATAACCCAGGAACCGCCAAGGCTCAAGCCTGCCATGAACTGGAAACTGCTGAAACACCAACGTCGCTGTCCACAGTGAAAGCCTTTCTACCCTCTCTTCCTAACAGAAAGCCCTGAAGCCAAACTTCTCCCATGTACTTTTTGTTAAACCCCCATCTGTCTTGGTCAGTTCCTTTTTGTCCTGTTTTGTTCTTTTATTGTCCTTCACCAACAACTGTTAATGTACTGATGAAAAACAAAAAAATAAAACAATGAGCTAAAGACGCTAAATGGATTAATGTAGCTTTAAATGTATTTTATAGTAAACTGCTTGGAAATTAACAAACCAGCTAAAATTAGGTAATAACTAAAAATGTCACCATCTCATCCAAAAATGGTCACTTTGGCTACCAAAAAAACCAACAACGCGCCCAAAATGCTAACACTGTGGCTTCAAAACGAGGACTTGAGAAGCGACATCCACATTTTGTATACAGTCTATGGTCAGCAGTGGTGAGAAGCTACTGATAGCTGTCCAAGGAGGGACAAACTATAAACCAAGGATAGGGGGTTAGTGAGAAAGCTCAGATCAGCTGAACTTTCATCTTAAAGAAATTGTTGCGAATGACTTGATGCCAGATACAAAAGACCACCTTCCAGGTCTAATGGAAAACTGTTCTGGTTGGATGTGTAGAACCAACAGCATGACTGGCTGATTAAGCTACCAAAGAGGCATATGAGATAAGTAAATAAAGGGCATAAAACTCCAAATGAAAGCCAACACTGCTTTGCCTTTCTGACAGGACATCAACAGCTGATAAGATGTCAGTTAACAAATGTTTATTGGCTGTGAATAGGCAGCTGAAAAAGCTGTAAACACAACACTGTGGGTGAGGCTGCAAACCTTAAAACCAAAACAATGAGCTGAAAGACACAAACAACTGCAGAGTCAGGTGGTAATGCTCTTCATCTTTTACAACACACAGTTATCTGATCCACTGCTAATATTAAAAGGTTAATAATTAGAGTTTCAAATGTGACATTTGATAGTTTGTAGAGAGACTGTTTTGCAATTATAAATAACTGATTAGCCTCTAATCAGCAGTTCAGGGGGCTTTTTTTAATTGTAAAAGTCTTTGTATTGTCATGCAGGGAAACATTTTCTTTAAAAAAAAGAAAAAAAAGAGGATACTATTTTAATTTGTAAAATACAGGTTTAAGACAGAAGCTGTAGGGTCCAAAGGTTCACAATGATTAGTGAAAATTCTTCTACTTTGGATTTGTTTGGAATTGAAAAACTGTTTTGTTATAAATTATATGATCTTAACAATTATCAGTAGCCAAAGGTTGAATCTTTGAGAAATCTTCATAAATTTCCAGATATCTGAGTGTTTTTTTGTCCCCCCTTTAGCTTTACGGCAGCACCACTCAACCCGTTTGGACTCATCAAGCTATCCCAAAGCTCCTGAGATGTCAACAATGTTTGGCTTCAACTGCTCCGATAAGTGTCCAGTGGGGCTGAGGTCATGTGACTTCAGAAGAACGAATGTCTGTATAGACAGTCTGCTGGATCCAGTTTACACAAAGCATTTAATCCTCATTTTCCAGCAACGCTGTGGTGGTGCCCAATCTAGAACTAGTTCTATGAGTTCAGCCCCCCCAAAAAAGACCACAAAAAGCTCCAAAAAGCCATTTCTTCTGTTTTATTGGTTTATTTTTTTTTTTTTAATGACACCCATGTCTTTCATTCTAGAAGCATATCTTACCAGAAAGCAGCCATCTCTTCGGGGCAGTTATTTTAAAGGAAGGAGCCTCAGTACTCATTGTAATGGTCACTGGACATAAAAGCAAAACAAACAAAAAAACCTTGCAAAACTTAAATGTCAGTGTTTTTTTTTTGTTTTGTTTTTTAACTGTCAACAAAAAGAATGATATTAAAAATGATATTAAGTAATGGTTACAGACTGGTTTCTAAACCATCTAGGATTATTGTCTGGAGGATGACTGTAAAGCTGCAACTAATGTTTATAAAACCTGTACAAATCTTTTAAATGTTTAATAAATACTGTGTATCCATAAACATTATGTGGATTGATGTTTTATCCATTCATCCATTCATTTTCTTAACCACTTGTCCAATTCAGGGTCATGGGGATATTATAAAGAAGGTAATGTAATTGTTATCTGATTGTTAAATCTGACATTTCTGGGTCCAAATGCTCCTTCAGTTCCCAAAAATCAATTAAACTCTGAGGCACTAAAAAAATGGTCCAAATTTTTGCTGTTCTCCCAGGTGTTACAATAATGTTTAACATCCAGGCGTTCATGATAAAGAGGACAGATGAGGTTTAGTGCATCTAGAAGTTAGCAGGAAGTCAGCTAGCGAGTTTCCATCTGAAGATGATATACCATAATCTGACTGAAGCACTTCTTCATGTAGTGCACTGCTATAACACTGAACGCAAGTGAAGATGGAAAACTAAAGAGCAGCGACGTTTGGAGGGCTAGTTGACACATGTTGATGTCCTACCTGATGGCAGAGCTATGGTTAGACCCCCAATGGGCAGAGACAAACACCATCATATGGCAGGAAGAAGATGCTGAAAACAGACCAAACGTCAGCCAAGAGAACGTCTGAGATGATCCATCCACAACAGGAAGTTAGTCATTAATATGTTGCTGCGTGGTTTGGATTACTCGCTGTGAAAAAGTCCTGATCCTGATCCTTAATGTTCACGCTGAAATCTTAGTCGGGCTGAGAGCGATTCTTTTCTGAAGTGTTCAGATATTTGATGTTCAGGACATCATGAGCCTGTGGGCTGTAGTTACACTGTGAGTTTTTAAAACTGAGCTTAAAAATGTGCTGCACATGAACAGTGCTGATAAAAAGCTGGAGAGGCCGAGAGTGACCACAGAATAGTATTTGGGGGCTCATATCTGTTGAAAGAAAAAGGAGGAGGGCCTCAGACCCAGAAACAGGGTCTATATGTCATCACTTAACAGGCCGATTGTCTCTTATCAGCTATGACCTAAGACATAATATGATATATAGTTTATAATATAATTAGTTTTTCTTTTACAGTTAAGTTTCATGTCTCTATCTTAAAAAAATGACTCAACTCAGTCACACTTTTATAAATAAAAACATGCAAAAAGCTTCTGATTACATGTTTTTTTTTATTATTATTTATTACACTGATTATGGGGCTTTCAGTGATTTAATGAATGTTAAAAAGAACAAAAGGCTGATTGTTCATCCAGCAATCACCTCAATATTAATAAATTCTCGGCTCTGAAACAAACAAACAAAAACAAATGTATGAATTTCTAAACGCATAAATTAAAAGTAAGAAGCATCGACGGCTTTCCCACCATTTTCTCCCAGGAGGGCCGAGGAACCCAAACCCAGACCCTGAGGGGAATCAATCTAACAACCCCCTCCTCATCCTCTTTTTTTTTTTCCATCCCCCTCATCCAACCCCCGGCTCCTCACACAGCTCCAGACACTTTCCAGGGCCTCGCATGAGAACACATGGGGGGGAAGGGCATGGAGGAGGGGGTGGAGACAGCCCGTATTCCCTGGAGGAAGGAGTGATTCACAAGAGCATGTGGGGAAGGAAGTGACTCATGTTCAGGACGCGCACACACACACACACACACTCTCACACACTAGAGCCTTGTGTCTAAATTAAAAAAAGAGTCTGAAGTATCCACATGTGTGTGAATAGGAGGAAAATACCCGGGTATGGAGTGGAGTGTATGCTTACAGGCAACAGTAAACAAATGAGGACAAACAAGCCGGCAGTCGAGACTGAATTAGGCCAGTAACACGTCCAAGAAAGGAAAGGGCGCCGAAGAGTGTGTTATCGTGTGTATCTGATACTGTTTACAAAGAAAAATGTGTTTAAAATGTGTTTGTAGACACAAAGAATAACCTGGAAAGGGCAAAGCCTACAGCTAAATAAATCTTTAATGCCACAGCTAATCACAAACACACTAAATGTATGTATTTGACAATAAGTAGTTAGAAATTTACACCGAGTCTAATGGAAAGTGTTCATTAAGAGGAATTTTACGTAATCTTTCAGACAAAATGTCTGGTTTTCTTTCAAAATAAATGTGTTTGAACCACATAAAGATGCAACTTCAAATTAAAATGTGGATGAAGCCACTGTGATGTCACCCATTGGTTTCTGGACATATTTTGAAGCTTCAACATTAACTTCCTGTTCTTGAGCGTGACCACTTGTTTACACCTTGTTGTAAACCCTCTGTGTTTCCATTCATGAAGGCGTCTCTTTGCTGTAGACTTTGACAATGATACGCCTGCCTCCTCGAGTGTGTTCCTGACTTGGTTAGATGTTGTGAAGTTGTTTTTCTTAACCATGGAAATAATTCTGTCATCGTTCACTTTAGTTGTCTTCTGTGGTCTTTCAGGCCTTTTGGTGTAACTGAGCTGCTCAGTGGTGCATTCCTTCTTTTTAAGAATGAACCAGACTGTTAATTTGGACACTCCTAAAGCTTTTGCTGTCTCTCTGTTTGGTTAATTTTGTTTTTCCAGCCTAATGATGACCCCCCTCACTTGTACTGACAACTCTTTGGACCTCATGTCTTTAATTCCTAAACAGTTAATGCAACACTTTTGTTAAACTCCTTGAATTAAAGCTGAAGGTCTGCACTTTTACATGCTGACCGAGGTGGTGTACAGAGGAAAACTACAAAAACTGTGTTGTTGTCCAAAAACTTACGGACCTAACTGTGTGTGTGCTTCTTTTGGCTGCTCCCTTATTCGTAAAGGGTCACCACAGCGGACGGATCTGCATATTTGATTTGGCACAGATTTTTTTGTTTTACACTGGATGCCCTTCCTGACACAAGCCTCACAGGGATTTGTGTCTCCTCCCAGTCTCGAATTGGGGATCTTTTGCATGTTAGGTTTAAGTTTTTAAACTACTAACTGTATGCCAATTAAAGTAGTCAAGTCCCTAACTACCGTAGACTCCAATGTTAAAATGCCCAACTCTGCAGCAGAACTAAAGATGTTTACAGCCTGGTACAAAAAACTGTTTAAGTGTTGGATAGTTCAAATTATATTAAGGCTTAAAATTTGCATTATAAGGGGCGTGGCCAAATTGACTGACAGGCGGCTGTAGCTGCTAGCTGTCTGCTAGGCTTCACCTCAGCCATTTGGAGTCCCTGAACTGGACCTCTGGACCGTGTTTGTGCTGTTGGAGCCTTTTGGAGCATTTTTAATACAATTATCTGACCAATAATATGGCTGCTGTGCGGTTAATTGGACTAACAGACCGTCCAAGGAGTCTGAGCTCCAGTTTTGGTGCTCAGTGAAATTCTAGGATTTTATTTGGCTGTTACTGAGCACTGATTAGCAGGTATCTGAGTCTGTGTGATGCTCCCATACAGTCTATGGATGCAGCTTGCATTAGCTCATAACTCAGCACTCCACCTTAAACAAAAGAAGAAAACATTTATTTTTCCTATGTAATAACTTGCTGTCATTAGTCGTGTTGCTGTTGTAGGTTTGGTGTTGCTGGAACGACACCAGCCGCTTAATTTTTTTCTGCAAATTGGGAAAAAAATATTCACATTTATTCAAAATTAAATTCAGTGACACTTCACATAAATTACTGTCCAGGCTCTAATCTCAAAACCTTTTTAAACACCAAAATCTAAATGTCTGTACAGTACAGTTATCAACTCGTGGCAGTAATATTCTGGTAATTTCCACAGTGGGAGTTTTAAAAGAGTGTAACTGTATGGAAGATAAGTGAAAACATACATCTCAAAATCAGTCTGTTATGTTTCCTGTGGGACTTTCAAATTAATTTTAATGATGATTGATAATTAAGAGGCTAACTGCTCTAGGTTTAACATAAAAAAAAAAATCAAACCAAAGTCAAAGAAAACTGACAAAGAAGAAAACAAAAGAAAAAAAAAAAAATCTGTGTGAGCCAGCTGAGGAGCTCTCCAGACACAGCAGCAGCATCCTTTCATGACTGTGAGGAAGAGGAGGAGGAAGAGGAGTAGGGAGAGGTCAGGCAGGAGGAGGAGGAAGGAGGAGAGGAGGGGAAGGAGGAAAAAGGATGTAGCCGCTCCACCGACGCCCTCTTCTACTTCCCTCCCCTCCTTTTCCTCCAAAAAACCCCAAACAAAGCGAACGGTTCCTGCTCTGGCACGTTCCCAACACAATCCATCTGCCTCCTTTCTCGTCCTCCTCCTCGTCTTCCCTTTCCTGAACAAAACCACATTCAGCTGTGGTCCAACTATTTTTCTCCAACAACTAAATCTGTACAAAATGTCTACATACATGATAACACACACTGATTGTGTATTAAAATGAAATTAGATTAAACCCCCCTGGTCTGATGAAGTAGTTTAGAAAAATCTGAAATACATTTACAGTGGTCTTATTGTCCATTAGATGGCAGCAATGCACATATGGACGAACCTCCAGCCTATTGTGATGCAGAGTGAGAGAAGACTTCACCATCACCGTTTGCTCAGCAAACAAAAACAGAAACTGGGAGCTGATGTCCTGCTCACAAAACTGAAAAGGTTCTTTATCTTTTTTATGGTTTTTGTTCTGAAATAATTACTGTAATCACAATCAAAACCTGAGCAGGTAAAGAGCCAATAAGAGTCTTCTGTTAAACATGACAAGAGTGTCTGTTCAGCTGCACCCATCCACGGCTGGTTTTACAAAGAGACAAAGTTATAGAATAAAGAACAAGTTAAAATAAAAGCTGTCTGAATGCAGAAAAACTGCTTTGACACACAGGGATGTGTCTAAAGGTGGAGTGCAGTCAACTATACTAGATTTATTTATTTCAAAGCTTTAGGAAGTCATTATTTGACGGATTTAGACTATAAATCTACTAACTGTGATTTCACATATACAGCTCTGGAAAAAATTAAGAGACCACTGCAAAATGATCAGTTTCTCTGATTTTGCTATTTATAGGTATATGTTTGAGTAAAATGAACATTTTTGTTTTATTCTATAAACTACTGACAACATAACTCCCAAATTCCAAATACAAATATTTTCATTTAGAGCATTTATTTGCAGAAAATGAAAAATGGTCAAAATACCAAAAAAGGTCCAGTGTTTTCAGACCTCAAATAATGCAAAAAAACCAAGTTCATATTCATTTTTAAACAACACATTACTAATGTTTTAACTTAGGAAGTGTTCAGAA
>VUQI01062671.1:14914-32013 GCA_015106735.1 Paratilapia polleni | reverse complement strand
TTTAGGTTTACATAACAGCTTATGAGAGTGAGAATTAACCTTGAACTCATGCAGCAATAAGCCACACACACACACACACACACACACACACACACACACACACACACACACACACACACACACACACACACTCCACTGTCACACAGACATGTTAATTAAAGACTTTAGACCACAGCAGTGAGAGCTAATCATTTCTCATAATCAAGAGTAACGCGCCTGTTGTATGATAAACTGCAAACAACTAGAGTTGTATATGATGAAGTCAAGTCTGACTGTTGATCAGGTGTGACTTGACTTTCACAGCAAACTGATTCATCCCTTTAAAAAAAACGTTGTTCAAGTTCCTGCTGGAGCAGGGGTTACTTGGATGGTGGTATACAGAGGCTTCAACCTAACCTAAATCTTATCTAAATCTTGTTGTTGATGTTTAAACTTTGATGCGTTCATATTTGTATTTGCCTGAGCAATGAAGCTTGGGGATTATATGGAATGACAAGGAAAGGGTTATATCCTGTCTGTAAGGAACAAAATTTTCTGTGTGCAGTAAACGCCACAGATATCATGAAACACTGTAACATGATTAACTGCAGCCTCACAGTGCAACATGTGCATTGATTCGTATACAGCTATTTTGGGGGTAGGTATGCAGTAAATCATCCTGCAAAGCGGTGGGTACATAACTTGCATTTATGCAGCGATATATCTTTGCAAGTTCCATTTTGGATCTGGACCAGATTTATTAGGGGCCATAGTCAATGTATCCCTTTTCACATCTTCCCTTTTACTGTGTGTTTGGTCTCTTTGTCTGACACTACAGATAAAGAAGTGAAGAAAAAAAGATCCTGCAGCGATGTGGTAAAACACATTTTCAAAAATGTATAGCTACTTATCAACAGGCAATTTATGTTTGCTGTTGTTATCCTTGTGCACAGCGGGGCCCGGCCACCAGGCACTCTCCCTCGTGCTCCCTCCACAAGCCTGGCTCCAGGGTGGGGCACCACTTACCCTATCCCGGGCAGGGTAAACTGGTCTCTAAATTTTTTATCTCTCATAGGGGTCATCTGAATTACTCTTCATCTGGCCGCTCAACCGTTTGCCTTGGAAGACCCTACAGGGGCAAAAGCCCCAGACAACATAGCCCCTGGGATTACTGGGACACACAAACCCCTCCATCACGATAAAGTGGTGATTCATGGAGGGGAATGTTTGTTTTTGCTACGGGCCATTTGGTCTCTGTGCAACCGCGTTGAGAACTTGGTCCACATTGCCAGCAATAAGTCGGACTCGTTCCCACTTCCCTTTGTCACAGATTCAGTTTATAATTTTTATGAACAGAATTTCTAGGAGTAGCCAAGTGGCAGAAGGGTTCCATTTTGGTGGCCTCAGGATCTTGGCACTCTGCTTTTTGCTGATGATGTGGCTTCATCAGGTGGTGGCCTCCAGCTTGCACTGGAGCAGTTGGCAGCTGAGTATGAAGCCGCGGGAATGAGAATTAGCACCTTCAAGTCTGAGGCCACGGTTCTCAGCTGCAAAAGGGTGGAGTGCCCACTCAGGGTCAGGGACGAGCTGCTGCCCCAAGTGGAGGAGTTTACGTATCTCAGGGTCTTGTTTACGAGTGAGGGGAGAGGAGAGCGGGAGATTGACAGAAGGATTGGGGGTGCGTCTGTAGTGATGTGGACACTGTACCGGTCCGTTGTGGTGAAGAGAGAGCTGAGTGTAAAAGCAAAGCTGTCGATTCACTGGTCAATCTATGTCCCTACGCTCACCTATGGTCACGAGCTTGGGTAGTTAATGAAAGAATAAGGTCACGGATACAAGGGGTGGAAATGAGCTTTCTCCAAAAGGTGTCTGGCCTCTCCCTTAGAGATAGGGTGAGAAATTCAGTCATTCGGGAGGGACTCAGAATAGAGCCGCTACTCCTCCATATTGAAAGGAGCCAGCTGAGGTGGTTCGGGCATCTGACTAGGATGCCTCCTGGGTGAGGTGTTCTGGGCATATCCTACCGGGAGGAGGTCCTGGGGTAGGCCCAGGACATGCTGGAGAGATTCTCGGCTGGAAAAAATCAGTGTTTCCCCAGACAAGCTGAAGGAGGTGGCTGGGGAGAGGGAGGTCTGGACTTCTCTGTTTAGGCTACTGCTCCCGCAAACCAGCCCCGGATAGGTGGCAAAAAATGGATGGGTGGGTGAAGGAACGGCACTGAAAGTAGCAAAGTAGTTATATTATCTCAACTGTGTTGTTCTTACTTTAGCTTCTAAAGCTTCTGCTGCTGCAGCGGAGCCAACAAATAAGGAGAAAACAGCATTTTTCCTTACTGCAAAAATCTTTCTTTATAGGGCTAACAGCTGCCACAGACCAGTGAGAAATGATGAAGTCAAAACCTCAGTTTTTCAAATTCTGTACCAGACAAAAAGAAAGAAACTGTTTCAGATGAAAAAAAGGAGGTTTTGAAAACCATCCCTATGGACGCCTGATTATTGTTTTCATACAAACTTGTTTCATCATCTAAAACTCTTTCAACCAAGGTAGAGAAAAGTAAGAAAATATTAAAATAATAAAAATATGGCAGACAGTATGCATGCCTGCTGCATGATGCTGTTTACACATGTGCATATGAAAGACTCTGGAGACTCTGGCCATCTGTGCATTTGCTGTGTCTCTGCAGGATCCACACCTGGTAACCACACAACATTTCTCTCTCTCTCACAGACACATACACACAAATGATTAACACACTGGCGTGCATAAGGAAACAAAAACATGTCAAACATACATGTGCATGCTCACTTAAATTTGGATTTTTTTAACACTAGCTCTGTTTTACATTACATTTCTAATATTTCATAAGAGATTTTGCCCACACACAAAATCTCTCACCACCCACATGGTCTCTTGTGGTCCAGTTTTCCTGTTGTGTGAGTGAAATCAAGTCAAAAAAGGGCCAAGCTGCATTTAGGGTCTACCAGTAAACTTGGTATTTCTAACAATCCCTACGAGCTATACTGATATACACACACAGCTCTCCTCAGCACAATTTAACAGAAAAAGAAAATACCAAAAAACCTCTTTGGGTTCAGCAAAAACATTTATCCTTTCACCATTTCTAAAATCTGGCCTCATTTATATTGTATATTGAATCCGGGAGATATGATTTTATCTCTCCAGGTTTATCAAAACTCCAGAAAGGTACTTGGTTCTCCTTTTGAAAACATTTCTTAAGTAGCTGCCTTAAATATTGACAACTCAAGGCACAGCAGAGAGATATTTGATAGGAATCTGACCACTGACGAGGTATTTGATGTAGCATACAGTATGTAAACTAAAGCCTCAATAGCATATACCGGGGACAGTGGTTCCCAATGTGAGTGCCTGTAGGCTTGTGAGATAAATCCAAAGGGTTTGTGAGAGGTATAAGATGGCAGAGAATAAGAAAAATGTCTCTACTCTTCAATTACTTTCTTTCTTACATGTTTTTATCTTGTGAATCATTTTTATAATTGAACAAATAATTTAATCATTTGAGAAATGAAGAGTGTGTGACCTGAATGTGACCTGTGATGAGGGGCTGAGTGCTTTTCACAAACCAAAACAGAAAATCTGTCATTTAGGGTTATGCCACGATTTAGTTACTGACTAACAATACACATGACATACCAAACGAGTGTCTTTATAAAATATGAACTCATACTCATACTAGAGCTGTAAGTAAAAATTTTAGCCACACTAAAGGTTGCTTCTAATGGCTGCACCATAGGGCACTTGGCCAGTTGTTAAGTCCAGACTAAAATATTTTAACAGCTACTGAATGGATTGCTTTGAAAGTCATCCATGGTTGCAGGAAGATTATGACTTTGGGTGGCTATCCCATTTTATTTTTATCCAGCTCCACTAGAATTTAAGGAAAAATGACCTAAATCCTTTTATAAACAAAACGGATTGCAATTTTTGTTTTTTAAATTAAAAATCCCAGTGAGTTTTTGTGATTCATCAGCTTTCATTCAGGTTTTGTTTTGAGTCATAACAACCATCAGAGTGACTGTCATGAAATTCTGTGCAGTCATTCATAGTCCTCGATATGAATTCTAATAACTGACTTCACCTATTGTGCCGTCATCAGGTTGTACTTTTAATTTGTCCTCTTCTTTGGTTTATATACAGGCAATGGTGTTCCCACAAGCTTTAGCTTTACATTGTGTATAGTGTAAATTAGCCTATGTTAGCATGCTAACAAGAGCATAGTAAATGTTAGTCCTGCTCAACATGTAGTCATTGATAGCATGTTAGCTATTAGAATTTAGCAGAATGCATCACCTTGCCTAAATACAGGCAGCAAACAGCAGTGCTAGCATGACTGAAGATTTAATGTAGGCTATAAAATATCAGCAAACAGCAAAAAAACAAAAACAAAAAAACAACTACACTTTAAATTAGTCTAATTACCTGACTTATGGTGTGTTCACATGCTTTACTTGGGTGAATTCAGCCATGTTGGAAACCCCTCACACCCCTCACAGAGTAGTACAATGATAACTGGAATCAAATTACTGTCCTTCGATTTTGCTGACATTTCTCTAAGCCCTCTTTTTCCCCGCCGTTTCTATCTAAAAGAGAAGTTGAACCAGACAGCTCTAGCTGCCTTCAAACTGCATCACTAAGCTTGGCCACCATTTGTGATTGTCGGCAGCATCAGGAGAATCCACAGTCTGCGTGAGAAGCACAGCTGATGGGTTTCTGCAGTGCAGCTTGAAGCTAATTTTTCACCCAAATTGAAATATTTCAACTTGCACAAACGTGGGTTCACTTCTATTCGTGTCGCCCAGTGCAAATTCTTGTCAATTCGCCTCATTGCATAGACTTTGTGTGTAATCGTGCATTTGGTGTCACTGCACCACAAAACAGAGAAAAAAGTAAAGTAAAAATATGAGAAACCAGTTCCTTTGAGCATATTTGCTTAAACTTTGCTCAGTTCATTTCCTGTCATCACTTGTTTGTCTGTGCACAGTCGAACATTTAAAACATTTTCCTCACTATTCACGTATTTTAACATTGGTTTGAATAATGCTTTGAATAATACTTATCAGTATAGAAAGCTTCATCACCAAAAATGAAATTGTTATGTGACTATAAAAGCTCACCCTGCTTTCTGTATGAAGATGAAGCACTGCTGCTAAATTCCAGGCATGTTCCCTCATTGATCCTGCCTGTTCTTCTCTGCTGTGTCTTCACTCATATTGCTGTCTTAAATTGAGTGCTGTAACATAAAGGTCAGAGGTCAAACGCTCAGGATGCTAAACAGCCTCAAGCAGCTGCTGCTCCCTTCGACCCCAGGACCTTGATGAAAGAGGCCTGGAGGATGGAGACCAAAGGGGGACAACAAAGCACGGAGGGGGCAGAGAGGAGCGACTGACAATAAATCAGCAATGCGTGTTCAAGCACAAAAAAACGTAAAACATTGTGACCATATACACGATAACACAGATGCACTTTAAAATGATTGTTTTCTCTCCAGATAGGCCTTCGATCATCACTCGGTGTGAAGAACCTACCTCAGGCTTTTCAAAAATGCTAGTCTTGAGCAAATGTACCTTGCCTTTAAATGTGGACAGGAGAACAGAATATTTTTTTTAAATGACCGTTCACATCACATGAGAGGAATGGATTATCAAGTACAGCAGCAATTTTGGAAAGCAACAGCAAACTAAATTGGGTTTATATATATATATATATATATATATATATATATAGAGAGAGAGAGAGAGAGAGAGAGAGAGAGAGCGATAGACATCCTCCTGAGACCTGTGCCCTTGTTTGGGATGCACTGTTAATTTCTCCTACCTATTTGAGATTTCTTGGACCTGATAAGTACAAAAACTAAGCTTCCTGGTTGAATAGGAAGAGTCACTTCATTGCATAGTTGTTACATAATTTCCCCCCCAAAAAAGTATGTCACCATACAGGATTCAGTTTATTTCACAGCACAACAGAATAAAATCAACATTGCTTAACAATGTATAAAGATTATATTGAGTAGAATGAAGTATAAGGTGTAGAAAAGCCAAAATTTAATGTCCACATATGTGGACACAGGGTCTCAGGAGGATAAATATATATATATGTGTGTGTGTGTGTGTGTGTGTCAAAGTGTCCTTGTGCCATAGTTTCAGGTACAAGCAACAAGGAAGAGGACCAAAATGCAGGTGCAATTATGGAATTAAAACTAGTGGCAATTTGCTCATCAATTTCAATTATTTAAAGCAACATTAAGGACAGGCAGGGATGAGTGTAAAACATCAGTAGGTCTCAGAAGCAAGCCAACAGGTATTTGTACTAGAACAGTAATATCCAGCAGGTGTGCAGGTAGACGTGAAGTTAAGGTTTCTGAGAAAGGTGGAAAAACACTGAGGACATCTGGTGGACAGGTGGAGAATCGGAGACATGTCTGGTGTTGCCATGACAAATTTTGGAAAGAGGCATATCTCCAATCATGAAAAGCATTTACCAGCAGGTTACCTAAATACAAGTCAGTCATGGGAGAACTCTAATCCCACAGTGGAATAGAGAATCAGACTCTGCTACAAGGTGCAAGTGAGGATAACAGTCACTGGAAGTAGACCTACCAGGCATGTCTGGCTCTGCTGGGCCAACCCATAAAAAAGTATTTTATCTCTTTGTTGTCTGGAACATTTTCTACAAGGGCAAAACATAAGTAATAGGTCTGCTCCTCATTCAAAGATACAAGGATAAGCATAGATCTGATTATATCAGAATTGTCTGTATAAAGCTTGTTTTTCTTATTATTGCAAGAAAAGAAAAGGTGGATTCGACATCACACTTGTGAAAGAAAAGACATAAAGGGTGGACGTGGACGGAGAATTTCTATTTCTAGTTGGTTACAATTTTCTTCTTGTAACAAAAGACATCATGCTGCATTGCTTTTTGACAGCTGCATGTTTGAAGTATTAACACCAAAGCATCTGCCTCTCCGGACTGTCAGAGAAGAATTTTCTGCCAAGAGTTTCCTATGTTGGAGCGGCTCCACAGTATGTAAGTGAGGGATGCTTGCATCAGTCTGCACCGGCTACTCCTTCAAATTTAACCAAGTACTGTGACTTGCATTAATCATGCTTTAGCTGCCAGAAACAAATATCACAGGGAATACAAATGGCATACTGTATGTTGTCAGTCAGCGTTTACTGATATGTTGAATATGAAGATTTTGAAACATTGCACATTTTCTCATTATGTTGATAAAAAACAGTTCAGGCAGCATCATCAGTTCTCCCAAAGTGTATTTCCTCTTGCAAATTAATAGTATAGAAATGTAATTTCCAGGAGATAGGGCTCACAGCAGCATGCCAGAGACACAAATGCACTGCCCAGTAAGGAGAACCAGGATTTAACAATATAGTCAAAATTATAATAAAGTGATAGATTTTAATGGGCAGATTTCTCATTGTAGTGCTTTACGCCCCTGAACAGGTTGAGAAACCAATCTAAAAATGCATGAACAAGCGAACATATCTACAACCTTTGTTGTAAAGCCCTTATGTCTCTGATGATGCAACAAACTTTAATGGCAAATAGAGTGGTTTAAAGAGAGACCAGATCCATCTATCCCTCCATCCAGTTCAGGGTTGTGTCAGGGCTGGAGCCTATTCGAGCTAACTTCGACTGAGAGGCAGGGTCAACTCTGGACACGTTGCCAGTAGTGCTAACCAGTGCATCTCTGTGCTGCCCATGCTGTTTTCACACTACATAATATTTTTGTCTGTTACGATGGTCACTTTGCCAGATCAGGCGATTAGAAGGTCACAAAATCTTGCCTTTTCATGACTGACATACATGACATACAACACACTGCTCCCTGATCAACTATACTTGCCAAATTTCATGAAAAGCATTATGTCATCAGCTAGCTAGGGATTTTCCAGAAAAGCAACGCAAGTCTTTCTGTTGGGACATTGTGAGGCATCCCAGTAGAATAATTTTTCATCCATTATGACACAATAGAAGTGATAAAACATTTGGCTGTCATGCAGAGTTCAAATTGAAGAATAAAGGTGGTTATACCAAATATTGACTTTTAAGCTCATTAGAATTGTACAAACTCTACTTTTGACTTGTTTCAGTGTATGTTTGCACATGTTTCAATAGATTGCTGCACCTGTTTCCCATTTTCCTAACAAAATATAAAGAAATGAGGGGTGGCTCAAGACTTTTGCACAGCACTGTACATTTCTATGGCATAAGTATGTGTACATCAGATTTTAGTTTTGTAGGGCAGTGAAATTCTGAGTGACTTCAGCTGACCTGTATTGGTTTCCCTTTAATTTACTCATATCTTTCAGCTTGACACTCCAGGCCAAACAGCTTGCCAGGCCACCAGTCCGTGCCCCAGTGGCCGGTCTGTGTCTGCTTTTAGATGTAACAACAGTTGACACGGTGTTTATGCTGGTTGCTGTACTCTGAATAAATGTGTGAGTTCATCCATGACTTCTGCGCCAGATTAAAGCTATAGGAATGTTTCACAGCTTTATGTACCTTCTTAAACAGCAGCACTCACCAGCAGTGGAAGGCATGGAGTCAGAATGCAGAACAAGGTTACTGAGCTGCAGGAGCATCAGACTGGTAATTACTGAGGCAGCTACACAAACACACACACACATACACATTCATACACACACAGGCATCCGACATCTGCAGGCAACTGGTGCCATGGCAGCTAGCAGCTAATTGGATCATTGTCTGCAAAGGAGAGAGGAGGAGCGAGGGATGAGGGAAGAAAAAAGGGAAGAAAGCAGGGAGAGGAGAGAAAACGAGATTAATGAGACCAGCAGCTCTCAGAAGACTGCTGGGCAAGGTGAAACTCACCAGGGATAACAAGTGCTATAGATTCATCTGCCAAAATAGTTTATATATGTTACCATGTACATCACCTGTTTTTTTTTTGTTTTTTAAGAGAGATAAATAGTGATTTTCTGCTAAATATATGTGACCTCTCATCATTCTGCTTGGTTTGATCTCAGAGCAGTAAACTAAAATACAATGAGAAAATTGGCTGACTGAAATATTTGAATTTCACATGAAAATATGCAAATGCACCGTTACTTAAAAGCTCCACTAATCAATATTTTTCAGTGAATCGAACAAAAGTGGTGATTAGATATTTCTGCAGCTCAGTGGAGCTTTTCAGCCTCTTTTGCCAAGTAGTTTTATGACACATTTACTGCTTCAGTCTCATAATGCTCATCAACATTGTTTACAGCAACAGCAGGCAACTGTTTTCAGCAAACAAGCTCCGTTAAGCCCACTACTTTTGGTCCAGCTCCAAACAAACAAACAAACAAATAAAAGCCTATTGAATGGCCATTATCAATGATAGCACTCCCATGCATACCGCCGTATCATCCACCGACCAGCAGGCTCAGTAAGCAGTTATTACCTCATATGTGGAGTGAAGAAAAAGAGAGGGAGAGGAGATAGTGGTGAGTGGAGCAGATAATAATGATTAAATATAATGCTAAATACTTCTAGTCTAGCATTAATTGTGGGGGAGAGACACTTGGATAACTTCCACTAACATCACATTATTTCTTTAGTTTACTTTGATGGTTAACATTAGTTAACTTAGCTAGCAGAGCAGCCTAGTGTGTCCGGCCCTGCTGAATCGAGTGTGCACAGTTGGGACTCAGAGTTGGGACACTGGCAGTCAGCTTGTTAGGGTGGCTAGCAGGGTGAAAGAAAGTAGAAGCTACAGTATTAACACTTCATAACCAGTCAGCTTGGTGTTTGGCATTATTACCGAAATAAACATGGTCTCCGCTATTTCTAGAGTAACGTTTTACCCGTTGTTTTTGTTGTTGTCAGATTATTAAGATAATGAAGATCAACGCACATTAGAGGGGCCCCCTGTGAATTTTTGCCTTGGGCACCAACATACTCTAGACTCTCCACTGAGTGGGGATTAAGAGTAATTGAGATAAACCTTCATTTAAAGGCTAAATTGAATCTATTTTTTTCACCCAGACTTAAGTACAAGTAACTACATGTAAAATTTCAACCCAGTACAACTTTAAATGAATAACTTTATGCTGGAGAGAAAAGAAAAATCCAAAAAACTGAAAATGAAAGAAGAAAATATACTCACCAGTCACTTTATTAGGTACACCTTGCTATTACCAGGTTGGACCCACTTTTCCCTTCAGAACTGCCTTAATTCTTTGTGGCATAGATTCAACAAGGTGCTGGAAACACTTCTCAGAGATTTTGGTCCATATTGACATGATAGCATCACACAGTTGCTGCAGATTTGGTGGTTGCACATCCATGATGCAAATCTCCTGTTCCACCACATCCCAAAGGTGCTCTGTTGGATTGAGATCTGGTGACTGTGGGGGCCATTTGAGTACAGTGAACTCATTGTCATGTTTAGAAACCAGTTTGAGATGATTTGAGCTTTGTGACATGGTGTGTTATCCTGCTGGAAGCAACCATCAGAAGACGGCTACACTGTGATCATAAAGGGATGGACATGGTTAGCAACAATACTCAGGTAGGCTGTGGCATTTAAAAATGCTCAGCTGGTACTAAGGGGCCCAAAGTGTGCCAAGAAAATATCTCCCTAAACCATTACACCACCACCACTAACCTGAAGCTTTGATACAAGGCAGGATGGATCCATGCTTTCATGTTTACACCAAATTCTAACCCTACCCTAACCTCTGACCTCTGGCATCAACAAGGCATTTTTGCTCAGAGACCTGCTGCTCACTGGATAGTTTCGTTTTTTTGGACCATCTCTGTAAACCCTAGAGATGTTTGTGTGGGAAAATCCCAGTAGATCAGCAGTTTTTGAAACCGTCAGACCAGCCCGTCTGGCACCAACAACATGTCACGTTCAAAGTCACTTAAATCACCTTTCTTCCCCATTCTGATGCTCGCTTTGAACTTCAGCAGACTGTCTTGACTATGTCTACTTGCCTAAATGCATTAAGTTGGGCTACACTGCTGTCATGTGATTGGCTGATTAGATATTTGCATTACCGAGCAGTTGAACTGGTGTTCAAAATTGCTGGTGAGTGTATATTAAGGAGGCAATTTTGGAGTTTCTGAAAGATTTGTGCTAGCCAGGCTAACAGCTTCCCATTGCTGGTGTTCCTGTACAATAATCAGACTGAACTGTCTTTTTGAACTGTCAGATTTTGTTCAGTCGGTGTCTTTGTGTTTATGTTCTTCATTACATCATTAAGCAATAAGCCACAAACATGCTGGCTGTGATACTTTGTAGTCTCATAACATTGCTGTTTCTGGCAGTAAGAGGGCACAGTTTTACAGAAACTGAAAAAAAAGGGAGGCAGACAAAAAACTGGATTTTGAAAAGTGAGGAGGAAATACCCACTGCAAGGGAAATAATGTCCTTATATGTAGGCTATAAAGAGATTATTTTGACTACATGTGTTGATCTTTATTGTTACTGAAAATGAGGGACAAATTGGTGTATGTGTTTTTTTTCTGGGAGCTGTAGGGGAAGAGTGACTCATATGGATCGCCTAGTGAGACAATGAGGGCCGCTGGAGGCTGTGTGTGTGTGTGTGTGTGCCTGTGTGTGTTACAATGCTGATTGAGGGAATGTCACAGAGCACTGAGAAGGAACCAGGCCAACTGCCACCAGAGTGCTGGCGGTCAGTTTGGACGGACTGTCACAGAGGCCCGCTTCTCTTCCACATTGCCTCCTTCCCCCTGTTGCTCTCCAAGTGCTAACAGCAAACTGTCTGGATGATCAGTGTGTAAGTGTGTGTGAGTGTGTGTGTGTGTGTGTGTTCACTGGCCTATATTTGACATCAGTATAGCCTTATAGCCAGATGGTAATGATGCCCCACTGGCCTCCATGTGGAACAGAAACACTGACACGTTGTGAGCACTGTGGATATGAAGCAACTATGAGCAGTGACAGGACCAAAGCTTCTTCTGTCACCGCTGGACACAGCAAGGACAGGCTGACAGCACGCACATGCACCAACACCACACACACTAACTTAACAATTAAACTGATATCTATTCTGATTGCTGAAGCTCCATTACGCTATTTTTTTTTTTTTAAACAATCAGTAAATCAGCCGAATATATGGAAGCTAATGGAGTTGCTGCAAAGCTGCATTTCTGTTATTCAAGTCATGTATCAAGTGTTCACAAGCCAGCTGTAAGTCAAGCTGCTTGTCTTTCAGTTCTCTAAATCCTGACCTTAAAAGTGAAATGATGTTTAAACATTTTCCCTTTAAAGTTGTTTCACACTGTTCTTTCGGTTTCTAAAGTTTTACCAGGTCAAAAGCTTGAAGGTCTTTGCTTTTACCAAGTCAGGTTTTAGAGAGTTAAAGGGTACATTGTCTTTTGTTATGTTTTAAATGTGCATTAAAGTGGTTAATGGTTAATGCAATTGTTCCTTTAATGGGGCCTGGGGATTCCATTACCATACATGTGTGCATGCATTATGTATGTTAAAAAAATGTGACATTTATACACATTTTTGGATTCTTCATTGAGTAGAGTTAATATTTTGGACCATTATTTTACAGTGACAGTTTGCAGAGGGGGACTTATTCAGAATGGTTCACAACTTGTAACTATCATTTGTGTTGTAAACAAAAAAGATTATACTTCATTTTATCTTTGGTTCACCAAAATTATTTGTGTGCTCAACTAATACATAACATTAGTAGGACTCATCTCTTCCTGGTTGTCTCCTGAGCAGGGCATGGGGCGGTCGTCTTCAGAGCTCCTGGGGCAAACCACTGCGACAGTTTAAGGGAGTACGGACAGAAGTGTTTTCTAATATATACGAATACCCAACATGTGTTCGAAATAATTACATATACAGTATGTGAGATACACTCACAGTCAAAACCCACCAATTCCAGCCACTTTTTGTCAAAGTCCATTTCAAAGGAAGCCTCATCACTCGGCAGGCATCTTTGTAACTATCTAAATTTGTATTTAAATAAATGGACAGAGAGCCATAACTGTATTTTTTCTTCTGATAAAAAAATGCTTAAAAGGTTGGTTGATTTTACGTCAACACAATGTTTAAAAAGCACCCATTTACATTTCACTTTTGAGTCGATTAACATACTATGTAGAGTATTCTGTTGGAAAACAGTTGTCACACACACACTGCGGTTAGTGTGACACTGTGGTGTGTTGGTGAGTCTTGGGTTGTCGTGCTCTTTGTTCCAGTTCTATCAAAGCAGATGCTCCAACGATGACATGTAACCTTGACTCAGAAGAAAAGGGTTGTGTGTGCATGTGAACTGAGACTCTCTGTGCGTGCTTGTGTGTGGTATGGCATGCTTCCTCTTCCTTTTCCTCTTCAGTGATTGGCTACACTGCAGGATGCACCAGGTGCAGGAAACAGACAAATGGACTCTCTCTCTCTCTCTCTCTCTCTCTCTCTCTCTCTCTCTCTCTCTCTCTCTCTCTCTCACACACACACACACACACACACACAGAGGAAGGGAGAGCTACACAACAACGCCTCATTTACAGTTGATGCAACATCTGAGCTATGAGGACACCTTTCTCAGGAGACAGAAGTTATGGCTCAGTCACACTAGAGTGAAAATAGGCCGGTCATCTCCTTGCAACTAGGAAAAATTGGTGGTTGCCCGGTGATTGCATTGAATTTGTCTGAATTCAGTGACCGATTGCAAGTAGTTGCAATGACCAACAGGTTACCCAGAGGTTGAGTGTGCAACACACCCTCAGCCTCTGGGCGATCACTTTCGATCGCAAGGCGATTGCACAGGTCGTCTGGTGGGAGGCAACCTGTCTCCAAACAATCATGGTCCAACTTGAACTGACTGCAATGACTCTCAGACAGATTGGCGAAGGTTTGCAAATAATTGTCATCTAACTTAGAAATGCAGACAGATTGCCAACACATTGCAGATCTGAGTTGGTCTGCGCCAGTGAGCTCAACTCATCTGCAACGCGTCTCTTTGCAATAGGGAACTTGGCTCAACTGGTTGCCAACCGATTGTATTCTGCTTATATTCCTATATAAAAGCAAGGTTGCTGAGCGCCTGTGTCATTTTGCAGTTAAATCACTGTCCTGCAGCAACTACGTCACTATTTGTGGAGGAATTTCTGCATCAAATCTATGAGGTTCTGACTGGACTCTAAATGTCACTAGTTAATGTGAATTTCTGTTTAATGTGAACTTCTGTGTATGTAGACGTCACCAGATTTGTGATTATTTGCCAATTTATCACAGTTAATCGCCATATTATCACAAACAGATTGCATGTAACTCCCAACTTGATTTCATTCAATCTCAAACTAATACCAGACTGACTCCATCTTATTGCCATTTTATAGCCGTACTTTGATGCACCAAAGTCATTCTGAAGAGCACTTGCAGATATGGTCCCCAACTATGAAGCAACCATTTGAAATGCAATAAGATCGCAACTTTAGACCTCTGGCCAGTGTTTGTGCTGCTGGAGCCATTTTAATGAAATTATCTGACCAATAATATGGCTGCTGCACGGTTAATTGTACTAACAGACCGTCCAAGAAGTTTGAGCTCCAGTTTTGGTGCCACAGTGAAATTCTAGGATTTTATTTGGATGTTACTTAGCACTAATTAGCAGGTATCTGTGTCTGTGGGATGCACCCATACAGTCTATGCATGCTGCTTGCTAAGCAAACTAGCTAGTATTAGCTGATAATTTAGCACTGCAACCTCTGGTCCAAGTATGGTAATTTCTGGCTCCAAAACACTACCATGGTGATGGCCAGAACGACAACCTTGAGGCTTCAACATGCAGAGTCCCCAAACCAATGGCTGACGTCACTGTGGATATGTCCAGTTTTTCTGTACAGTCCATGGCAACCACTTATAAAATTTAAACTACTTAATCCACATCTTAATAGATCTCACTAACAATCCATTTTAGCAGAAAGTCTAAAAAACAGGAAAAATAAAAAGCTCAGTGGGGGGAATCAATATGGGGAGCTTCCTCTGGCTGCAGACTGTAAAATACAGTGTATTTTATTGGTACTGCTGCCTTCCTGCAACCGAAGTCTGGAGAACTTGAGAACCGTTTACAGAGACTTGTGATATGCTATGAAAATAACGAAAGATGAAAAAAAGGAGGGTGAGGAGCAGAGAGGTAGAAGGTGAGTGGGTATAGTTAAAAGCAGGGAGCAGCTGGCTGTCATAGTAACAGTACAGAGGTTTTCATCTGCAGAGCAAGATCAGATCCATAGAACACAAATTCACCAATACAAGCTGGACAATTAATACTGCAAATTAATTCTGTTTAATTCCTCTGTGGCTGTTTTCCTGATGATGCTAATAGAATTCATTCTACAGTTTAGACTCTGCTGGATGTTGGTGAGTGTCTGCAGTCTGAATGTCACTACAAACCGAACCTGCGAGAGCGTGCATCAGTAAATACTCCAGACAAGGTGAAGCTACAGGTTCCGATTACACACTGAAGTAACTCACTGAGATCTGGAGGATCTGGAGGGGGAAAAAAAAGAGTTTGGCAGAAATGTAACCATAGCAACACCGCTAGGTAGAATCCATTGCTGGAGATTATAGAGAAAAATCAGACTGCACTGAGAGATACACAGCTTTTTATGGACAGCAAGAAAAATGACAGACTTTTTGTGATGTTCTGGTTCAAACTGATGGTTTACAGTAAGAAGAGCAAAGGAACCAAATATGAACAGATAACACAAACGAACTCTACGTTTATTTGCACTGGGGCCTTTTGGAACATTTTAATGCAATTACCTGACAAATAATATGGCTGGAAGTCACAGGCCAAGAAGTCTGTGACATCAAGTTTCTTCTTAGCAATACTTAGCTTGTGTGATGCTCCCGTACAATCTGTGGATGCAGCTTGATAACCAGCATTAGCTAATATTTAACACTGCATTCTCTCATCCAAATGTGGCTCCAAAAAACTAGCATAGTAGCTGCCAAAATGCTCACCTTGGAGCTTCAAAGCAGGATTTTGCAAAACAATGGACGACTTTAAGGTAGTTATATCCATCTCTATATATTCAGTCTATAAGTGTGATATGAAAGTTGGGGTAAATTCTGGACTCGATGCAGCCATGCTGATGGCTTTTTGATATGATTTCAGTTCATTTGAAGTTGACTCCAACAAACATTTAATAAATTAGACCTCACAGTTAACATTGGACATATCAAGCAAAAATTCTATTTGATATTCATTCAAATGATATGACTATTCTTCAAAAAGATTGCCTACCCCCTGTATACTCTCAAATGATTATGCTAGCTTTACCTGGTTGAGTTTGCACTGGCACTTTTCTTATTTATGCAGTATTAGGCCTCAGTCACACAGTCACACAGGCCCAGAGGCCAGTTGGCAACCTGGCAACCACCGGTCACTAGGGAAAAGTGTACATCCTCCAACCGGTTGTCAAGTGGTCGTGGGAGGTTGCTGCCAATTGTTGTGTAAAATTGGTTGCAAAAAAGTGCTGCACCAAAAAACTCTTGCAACTGCTTTGGCTGGCAGATTGCTGTGTCCACTAGTAATTTGCATGGAAGACTATGCATGGTGACTAACCACTGAGCGGTAGTGAAACTATGAAGATGCACTTTTTGAAACATGTTGGTTTCAATGGTAAGGCACAACTTTAACTTTGAAAGCGAACAGTCGCCATTTCCGGTTTGCATCGCACTTTTTCAAGTTTCAGCACAGCTCAGTGATTAGTTAGCGAGTGACTGCAGACAAGTTGGTGTCTTCCACGCAAACTACTGGCGACCATGGCAATAAGCTAAAGAACAAAGCAATCACAGATTTTTGGTGCTGCACCCTTTTTGTGACTAATTTCACCCAGCAACAGCCAGCAACCTCCAGGAACCATTCTTCAACCAGCAGGGGAATACACATTTTTCCCTAGCGACCACAAGTTGCTAGGGGGTGACCAGTGTCTAGGCCTGTATGACTGAGGACTAAGGTAACCTCACCACATCACACGTTTAAAACAGATTGGCATCTGTTAGCTTTATATACAACCAGGCGCTGGTAAAAAAAAAAAAAAAAAAAATTTAGAACAAAAAATAT
>VUQI01062670.1:2316-28038 GCA_015106735.1 Paratilapia polleni | reverse complement strand
ACAATCACATCATGATGTGCCCCTGAATACATAAAACCACTTTGTTCAATGTCCCCCATCTTTAGAAGCTTCATAATTTCACTAAAAACAAGTAAGCATACGAACCCTCGGGGTGAGGGAGGTTAAAGCTGGCTGTAAATCTGCAACACGACAAGAGGAATTCATCCCTTTCATAAGAACAAAAGGAGCAAAGGCAACATATTGGCTTTGGTTTGTATGTTTTTGAAAAGCTCAGCTGGGGAAAAGTGCTTTTTTTTTTTCTCCATGCAATTTGCCACTGCACGACTACCAGCAGTTTTCAAAAATATCACAGCTGGTTTTTGGTTTGTTTTTACTGACAACATTCCAACGTGATTATTAAACACAACATGCTAAACAAATACAACAATGTAGTGTTCTAGAGTCCACCAACTCTTAACTGGATGAACACAGGCAGTTACAAAATTGGGGACTAAGGACTAAACAGAAGCTTTGGATAAGGGCTTGATAGAATCAGAAAATCTCTGGAGTTTATGCTATCAGCAAATTGTTTCACGTCACTAACTCTCTAGTTAATGAAATTAGATTAAAGGCATAAAAGCTGTTTATACCTGAAAATACTTGGGCAAATTTCCCAGCATACTGTCATACAACTCCCGTCCTGTTTCATGGTACCAGTCTACTTGCAAAGACATTATTCATGCCATGGAAGGGTCAGTAAACATTAAAAAAAGAAAATCTCTGAAACACATCTTGTTCACTTCCCAGTATAGACGCTTCAAACCTGGAAATTCAAACCGACAAGCTACCTGCTTTTACCCCTCTGGCCATCAGACTGCTGTCACCCTGTTCCTCTCTATAGATCCTGGCTGTCTGCCAAAAGCAATGCCACAGACGGCTTCAGGCTACACTTCAAAATCAATTTAATATTATCATTCTAACAAGACGTACATAGTGTGGAGGTAGCTGCTCAAATGACTTTAATGGCTTCCACTATCACGAACAATCTGCTCCTGCTCCACTAATCAAAATAGGTATTCACAACCCGTTTACTGCAGGTTACAACAGCCGTCATCCACAGAGTGGAAAACACCCCAAATTTGGCTTGTGTATATCTGATGATGAAACATGAAAATGTTTTTTTTCTTCAACTCAACAAAAAAGCGGGAACAATGAAAAGCAGTTTTCTGTGCATTCTATAATATCTATCATTACATGTGACCAAGTTTAATCACTGTTGCATTAGATAAGTTGCAGATCTTAATTGTCTATAGCAGTTTACTGTATGTGGTCTGACTTACTGCTGGCAATGTTTGGTTTGCATTCAGTTCCTGGTTGGAGTTGGACTCTGTCAGGGCATGTGAAGCAGTTTGCAGCCGAGAGTGAAGCAGTGGGAATAAGAATTAGCACCCCCAAATCTGAGGCCACGGTCATAATTCCATAGAAAAGGGTGGAGTGCTCACTCCGGGTTAGGGAGAAGTTGCTGCCTGAAGTGGAGGAGTTAAAGTACAGTTATGTGAAAAAGAACACCCTTAAGGCTTCCACAGAAATTAAGAGGGTAAGTAGCAGCCAGGTGCTGCTAATCAAATAAACTTGATTAACTGATCATCAGCAAGTGTGAGCACCTCTATAAACGCAGAGGTTTTGGTATTTTCCTTGTCTGGAGCATTCAGGTGTGTGCTAACACAATGCCACAATCTTCCTAGGAGCGGAGGTCCCAGCAAATTCACCCCAATCTACTCCTGCTCCACTAATTAAAACAGGCGTTCACGTGTGACCACCTTGAAGATGGATGGATAAATGGCGTTTTTGCGGATTAAAAAACAGGAGATCTGATACAGATTAAAATACAGTCCTTACACCACACAGATTATAGCACCTTAGCACACGGGTGAAACTCTTAAAAAATTTGTTCTTTGAGTCTCAGCTTCTGTGCCTATAACTCATTAGTTTTCAGTCGTCTCTTAGCTAAAACTACTATGAATAATGAAGAAGAAACTTGCCACATTGCATTATTGCATTTTAAAATTGTGCTTTTAACATTTTTAAGTTGTTGAAGCTACTGTACAGCCACGGCTTTAGGTTTGGTTCTCTCAGAGCAATTACACACCTTCATCACATTATGTACCAATTTTAAATTGCTATTATACTCAGAGGATCATGCATGCAGAATTATTCTTGAATTGTTAGAGTGATGACAGAGAAATTTTGGGTAGATGTTACTTCATAAAAAGGATGAAGGGTCAGCAGGTATTCAACAAACAAAAAGCAGTCCTGCTTTAGTGCGTTTGGTGTAAGCATGCTGTTTCAGGCACTGGTCTAACACGAAATACAGTATGATCCAGAGAGTCTGCATAACAAATTCATGAGTTTGAAGAAAGGTTATTGTGGTAGCCATCCGTTTCATTTTTATCATAAAAACAGCAAAGCCAAAAATGGCATTCATGCAAAAAAAATAAAAAATAATAATAAATAAATTATTAAAAAATTAAGCCAGGTTTAATGTTTTGCTGCAAATCCTGCATTGGCCCCCTCCTGCAATACCACAGTGATCTTTTTTCCCATAACTGAACACTGCCTTTTCAAGCACAGTGCTGCTGCCTTAACATAAAACCATATTTGACTGTTGTGTTTAGGCTGATAGTTGAGATGGTTATGATTATAGAAATTTATTGTGTCAGTGCAGGTCCTCACAAGTCTGTACAAACATATGTGCATGTGTGTATAGTTTGGGGGTTGTGTGAGCGTGCCAATGCTGTATGAATGTGTCTGCATGTTTGTGCCTTGGCTTCTAGTGCAGCCCAGCGGGAACAGATTTCATCAGACTTATTGCAAGCCGGTCTATTTAACACCCCCGATTACAGTGTTATCACCACACACTTAGCATGGACCAGCTAGTGGGCTGGCAGGCATCTTGGCAGACAGGTTGGTTACGGGGAGACGAGGGTGTGTTGCTGACTGTGGTTTAATGACCCCTTTGGGCAAAAAAAGAATGGCTATCCATTTGTACTTACCAGAAATGCCATCATCACACTCCCTCACTAATCCGTTTATTGTCTGAGTGGGTATTGTACTTACTTCACTGTTATGCAAGACAGAAAAGCACCAGATGGGGAGAGTGAGGAGAGAGGAAGAGGCAAAGATAAACATAATATATAATATTTCTACACTTTCTTTCCCCAGATTCACTTATTTGAGCAGTTGTTTTGAAGTACTAGCTACATTAACTTTAATTTTGGTGACCATGACATAAAAACTGCACAGAGAAAATCACTAATCACAAGTCACGTCTGATAAAAACTGCTTTGAAAAGTCTGCTGACTTTGGCCCAAGAAAGGGCAGCTCTTTTTTCCCCCTGGAAGTTATACTTCTACCAACTTTGCTGTTGCAGAATTCTCCCACAGATTTCAGTTCAGGATTCTCTGAGTACCACATCTCGCTCTCTTATAATCTACAAAACCTAGTATCCTTTAGTAAAAGCACACCAGGTAAAACTAAAATATTTATTCATAAACAGTATATAAACATTTCGTTAGTGTCTTATAACAACCATGGAGTTATTAGTCTATTTGCAAACAGGTATAACTCCACCTCTGGGCACATACACACACATTGCTATTAGATTTTGGTCCACATGATAACATCCCACAGTTGGTGCAGATTTGTTGGCTGCACATCCATGATGAGAATCTCCCATTCAACCACATGCCAAAGGTGCTCTATTGGATTGAGATCTGATGACTGTGCAGCCCATTTGAGTACAATGAACTCATTGTCATGTTCAAGAAACCAGTTTGAAATTATCTGAGCTTTGTGACATGATGTGTTATCCTGCTGGAAGCAGCCATCAGAAGATGGGTACACTGTGGTCACAAAGGGATGGACATGGTCAGCAACAATACTCAGGTAGGCTGTGGTGTATAAAAAATGCTCAACTGGTACTAAGGGGCACAAAGTGTGCCAAGAAAATGTCCCCCACACCATTGTACCACCACCACTGGTCTGAACCGTTGATATAAGGCAGGATGGATCCATGCTTTCATGTTGTTTACACAAAATTCTGACCCTACCATCTGAATGTTGCAGCAGAAATCAACAGTCATCAGCTCATCTGCTTCAAGGTTCAACGTATTATGTGTTCAGAGAGGCTCTTCTGCATACCTTGATTGTAACGAGTGGTTATTTGAGTTGCAATTGCCTTCCTATCATCTCAAAGCAATCTGATTATTCTCCTCTCCATCAACAAGGCATTTTCACCCAGAAAACAGCCGCTCACTGGATATTTAACTCTTTTTCAGACCATTCTCTGTAAACCCTCGAGATGGTTGTGCGGTAAAATCCCAGCAGATCAGCAGCTTCTGAACTACTCAGACAGCCTGTCTGGCACCAACAACCATGCCACGTTCAAAGTCACTCAAATCACCTTTCTTCCCAATTCTGATGCTCGGTTTGAACTTCAAGCAGGTCATCTTAACCATGTCTACATGCTCTGAGTTGCTGCCATGTGATTGGCTGATTAGATATTTGCTTTAAAATCAGTTGAACAGGTGTCCCTTACAAAGTGGCTGGTGAGTATACAGTATGTGGAGGCTGGTGTACAAACAAATAATGAATGTATATAGTAAATCACAGTTGAAGTAAGAAACTGTTGTATGTAGGAGGAAGTATAATAGCTGAAAAAGACTACAGTTCATTAACTTCAAAATGTCCTTTCTTCATGTGTATGGTAACCTGCTGATAAACCTGCTAATAAATGATAAATAGGAAATTTCAAACCAAAGTGGTCTGCACACCTATAATTTCTGCCTCAATACACAAAAGGCAGTGTTGGCGAGTAGGGAGCTAAATGTAATTAAATTTAACTTCATTACCCACAAGCTTGCTGGTAGTTCAATTCAAGTTAAAGAACTTTTTGAAACCATTTTTTTCTAGTTAACTACTGAAATCAAAACCAATTTGAGCCATAAAAAGGAAAAAAAGAAAAAAAAGAATACCTAAAATTAATGGTAGCAGCTGGGATAACAGCATCCATGCTGTCACAGCCTTTAGCCTTTGATGCAACTATACATGTGCAAAGGATTTCATTTGTTGTTGGCATCATAAAATCAGTTATCAATTGTGAACATTTATGTAATGTCCAGCACAGTGACTAATGATGGAAGAATTAGTTACTCAAGAGTTTTCTTCCCAAATGGAAATGGGCTAAAGCGCTAAAGCATGAGTCAGGAAGAGGCCACAATAATTCACAGCTCAACAGCCTGGGATGCACATCCAAATACATGCAGAGGAGGCTAACACAAAGTACATTTTATTGTAAAATAGCCCCCTTTTGAATTCCCGGCCCTGAAACAGCTGCAATTAGCCTTTCATGGCAGAAAGCGAAATGTGTGGGAGAGGAGACTGACAAGGCCATTACTATGGCTATAATGAAGCAGGGATACATCCTGCTGAGAGAGAAAATGTCAGCCATAGCCTTGAGGATTGGGAATTTTTGTGCAGTGATACCTGGGCAACACACTTTGAGAGAAAAGAAAGAAAATTACCTCCTCTGAGCCATGCAATTCCAAACCATCCCACAGTGACAGTTAACACACTGCCAGATCGATAACAGCCTGGCTGAAGGCCAGAGGAAGCAGACAGACAACTTGCAATCAAGTCAGTGATTTTGGGTTGAATATCCTAGGTGTTTATTTGACCACAGCTTTGATCGTCTAACTGTCTCACTCATTTTAACCTTAACAAATGGATTATCATGATTCCTTTGTAAAACACAGTGCAAAGTTTCTCTAAGTTAATTAGGATCAATGCTCCAAATGATTTTTTAGCATTGAAATATATTGTGAACCTACAAAAATTCATACATATCATCAAGAAGTAAGCCACACAAATTTTTCATTCATTCTAGGTCTCAAATGGTCATGTACTTATAGCCAGCACACCTAAATATACCAGAATTGCATGCCATGAATTTATTAATTTGGATATTCGGGGAGGCAAAGTAAGTCATCCGAACAGGAAACCGTTGGCTGATTTGGCTCCTTCCGGAAATACTTCAGTAGATTGCGCATTACCTTCACAAGATCCTTCACAATCAACTGATTGCAACACATTCCTCTGTGCTTTAAGTGGCACTTGCATAGTGACAAGAAACTCAGAAAGAAAGTCAAGAGCTAACCACAGGGAAAAAAGGGATTGCAGATTCTGTGAAAGCACTTGCTGAGAGCCATGCAAACAGATACAATTTGTCAAAAATGCAGCATAATAAAGTATGAGTTTAAAATATACAATGCAATGCAGTGTGCTCAAGGGTAATGTTGGCAAAGCAACATAAAAGACTCAGTTTACAGTTGTTCACAAATGTCACCAGCAGCCTACACATAATACTGCTATTGAAGCTTTGTGAAAATGCCAGTGTCAAGATAGGGTCTTATATTACTGTATCTTTCAACATATGTATATCAGCAACATGGTATGTGTTACTACAAATTGCTTTCTCAAGGCAGAGGGAATGCACAAACATTTCCCATCAATTAGCTCAACCACGTTGATGTTGGCAACCATATACACCCAATTTGTGTCTTGATCTACTGATTAACTTCTCTGATCTTTTGCTGAAGCAAAAAGAAATCAATTACATGTTGTGTTATATATACACATGCATATGATGTTTATGAACATGGCTTTCTAATTACATCTAAACACTGTGAGGAGCCAGTGGATTATTAACTTCTAAATCCAGTTACAGCAAGCTAATTTTTGCTTCAGCTTCTGTGCTTTAATAATAATATTCAGAGAAATGTAATCTGCATTTTGGGCTAATGTCATGCGTATATTCTTCATATAGCATATTTATTTCAGAGATTTCTTCCAAATTTGACACATAATGTGTGAAGAGATTCATTATGCAAATGTCCCAGCCAGCCAATATACTGTATGTTCCACAGATTCTCCCCAAACTCTCTCAACATTTAATATCCCACTATAAATAAATATTCTGATTTCAAAATGCAACTCATTTCATAACTAGTCTCCTGTGGCATGGTGTTACATGCAGTTGACACAGGGTTATGTTCCTGACTCAACAATTTCAAGTAATTACAAATATAGCAAGAAGTGGTAATAATACGACATGTGACAGAAACAAATACAACTTTGAAATTGTGTAAGCATAGTTCAGAAAGATCTGGTGATGCAAGATTACCTTAGAAAAAACAAGCCAATCAAGATATAACTACATGCTGCTTACGTGGGATACATCAACTCACACAGATAGCAGTTAGATATAGCATGATCAAAATTTGACATCTTACCTTCTACATTAACACCATTGTGAAAAGAGAAATTTCTCCAAGAAGCTAAAACCCTACAACATATATCAAAATTATTACTCCAAGATGCAGACATCCAACCAAAGCAAACAGGATAAAACCACCCATAAGCACAAAAATATTTCAATGTAAATTACTGTGAATCCTACAAATTACACATCGCTTTTATCATTCTGAATCATGCAAATGTGAAGCTTACGATTTACTGCTGTTTATCCCTGGTTTAGATTGATATTGACTGAAGTTTTAATTGCAGTTTAGTCCTAAAAATTATTAGTGTTTAGTCTTATTTGGTTGAAAAAATTATTACTTCTTTTGTTTGTTTCAAAATTCACACAAATCTAAGCTTAATACAAGCGGATACAGCAGGTGACACAACCAAGTGCTTAGGATCTTGGCAGCCAAACCTAAATGCAAGAGGGTAAACACCTGCACCATGCCTCTTAAAATTCAGGGAGCTAACCACTCACATCCAACTCATGCTTACTTCCTGCAGTCCGGGACTGGGAAATGCATGCCAAACTAGGCTAGACTTACTTTCCCAGGTCTAACACCTGCAAAGTTTTAGTCATTAAGTTGATGGTCTCCTGGGAGGATGCAGACAATCAGCCATACAAACGGAAACGGCTACAGTACACCTGCCTTGCAGCTGAAGAACAGGTGCACAATTGGAAAGTATCCAGTGGAGGTGGGATGCAGGAGCTTTGTAGTCAGTTCAGCTGCAAGGCTTCTGAGGGGGCCATAGGAAGGCAATCAAAGCACTCACCATGGTGCCAAAATGACCAGTCCCTGGCTTGGGGTAAAAAGAAGAGGCACTGTCTGAAGCACTAAGCCCCCAACTAGAAACTAACTACAAGACAACGAGCCTGCAGTGAGCCTTGTGGTAAAAGGCCAAAATGATTGTTTCACTAGCACTACAGTACAAAGTTATTTGAACACTTTTGCAGTATAAGGATAGTGATTATGCTGAAGAAATATACTGTATCTGTACTTGTACTCTAAGCACTCTAGGCTTGGAGATAACAGTGGTGTGTGTGAAGCAATGCTTCAGTGTTTGCTTGGATGTGTGTAGGTGTAAGCATAAGTGTCATCTGAGGTAAGAGTTCCTTCTGAGACCAGCTTTTCTTTCAGTAGAGCACCTTGCCTCCCCTGCAGTTTCCCCTGCATCCCACAGCTACTGCTCAGAGATCTCTGCACTGCTGCAGATATCACATGGTTTTCATGTAGAGCAGATCACAATCAGTCTGAATTTTAAGAGTCGACTGCCAGGGGTCATTCCAGGGGTAACTCTCTTTTGCATTTTTACTGCATCACGGTGAACTGTATTCTGGTATTTTTACATGGCTACAGGGGATTGTAGAATTGTAATCTCTTTTCTTTGTGTCATTGTGATTATTATTATTCAAAGCTCTACTGTAAATCCGCTGAGAATAGAGGCTTGTCTGGCTTTCTCTCAAGAATTATATTTTCAGCAACAGGGTGATAACACTTTATGGAATGTTTTTATAAAGGGTCTTTCATGACATTATGAATGTATACTGAAAGAATATGAGGCCCCCACTGTTAATTTTCGAATCTCAGTGCAATATACAGTGTAATCTCCCAGTATGCTAGTATTATATTATAATGCAAAAACCTAAAAGTAACATCCAGCTAATGAATAATTTTAGAATTCAGGCTAGACTCATTGCGTTGTAAGGAATTTAAAAGTGTATTTATATGTATAATTATTTTAAGAAATAATGCAATATATTATTAACTTTTACAGAGGATCCCAGATAAGAAAGAGTCCAGATTCCCCAAAAGTGCTGTTAGCGTTACATAAGCACACTCTCTCAATTGTAAATCAGAGAATTAGGATGATCTAGCTGGTATAAGTTTAGCCCCTGAAGGCCTGGACCAAATTCAGAGATAATAATGAGCATAAATATGTATTAAGAAATTATTTTTGTAAAAGACTACTCTACTTGCCAGCAGGCACTAAAGTATAAGACATGAACAAGGCAAAGAGATAAGTAAATTTTTGTGTGGTGTCATCATAATGAAAAGTAGAAGTAGTTAAAAACAAAAACAAACAGCTACACAATCAATTAGTAATATTAATGGACTAGAGTTCCTGTAGTTACTTTAAGGCAGGGGTTTTCATAGTTTTGATGACCCGTTGCCAAATGAAGCAGCCGGGATATAATTGAGGGCCACACAAGAAAAATGCACACATTAAACACTTCTTTAGCCTTTGTGATCAGTCTGGTCAGAAGATGATAGTGTATTTTTTGTGCTGGTTTATAGTGAGGTGGCTGTTAGATTTCTTGACATCGGCTGTATTTGTCAGTGTTAGGAATGCTTAATCTACTGAGTAACATGTACAGTAGTGCATTTATTCTACACACAAAATGTTACCAAGGGCCGCCATTGCCCCAGAGGCCACAAACCCTGGCTTCAATAAAGGTTTAGTATACTCAACTGATTATTCACTAAACACTGCCCCTGAATAGGAAAATGCAGATATTGTGTATGTATGTAACTGCAAGAGAACTAAAACCTCCTTCATTTGCTCCAAGGTATGATGCTACCTACTGTAAAATAGCTTAACAGAGAGGTATTAGCTTACGATACATCTGTACACCTGCCAACTCACTCCTCCCCCTCTTCCTCCCCTTTACGTCTTTCCATAGTGAATCATTGTGACAGCCCAGCTTGGCAGTCATAATTAACCGAGTGCACTAGCTAGTGTAGCACTCCATGCAACACACCACAGTGAGCCAAGCACAGAGAGGACTGCTCATAGTGAGAGCTATGATGCATTTAGGCATGTAGACATGGTCAAGATGACCTGCTGAAGTTCAACTGAGTATCAGGGTATGTCTACACATACACGGGTATTTTGGTAAACGTAGCCTTTTCTATGCGTTTTGGCCTTTTGTCCACACGTAAGCTCCGTTTTAGGTCACTAAAAACGGAGCTTCTGAAAAACTCCTGCCAGTGTGAAGATTTTAATAAACTCCTTTTCTGCATTTATGTGTGGACAAGGAAAACGAAGATTTTGTCTTGCAACATCAAAGGTGTGTTCCTTTATCTCTTTTTTTGACGGTGTGCCGTCTTATTGTTTGTAGGCTTTTGATTGGCTAACATTTCTATATTGTCAGGATTATATCGCCACCTTTTGCTTTGGCATGCTCTTGACAGCACTTGAGATCATTTTTTGTGTTTTCACGTGGACGGAGATATTTTTCAAAACAAACTCTGAAAAATTTTGAACATGGCATGGTTGTTGGAGCCAGAGGGGCTGGTCTGAGTATTTCAGAAACTGCTGACCTGCTGGGATTTTCCTGCACAACCATCTCTAGGGTTTACAGAGAATGGTCAGAAAAAGAGAAAATATCCAGTGAGCAGCAGTTCTCTCCCTTGTTGTTGTCAGAGGTCAGAGGAGAATGGCCAGACTGCTTTGAGCTGACAGGAAGGCAACATTAACTCAAATAACCACTCGTTACAACCAAGGTATGCTGAAGAGCATCTCTGAACACACAACACTGAAACAGATGGGCTATAGCAGCAGCAGAAGACCACACCAGGTGCCACTCCTGTCTGCTAAGAACAGAAAAATGAGGCTACAGTTCACATGGGCTCACCAAAACTGGACATTACAAGATTGGAAAAACATTGCCTGGTCTGATGAGTCTCCATTTCTGCTGCGACAGTGGTATGAACAGGTCAGGATTTGTCGTAAGCAAAATTAAATCATTGATCCATCATGCCTTGTATCAAAGGTTCAGGCTGGTGGTGGTGGTAGTGTAATGTGTGGGCCGTATTTCTTGGCACACGTCGGGCCCTCTTAATAGCACTTGAGATTTTCTGCATTTTTACCAATTAAGCTTTGTTTAAATGCCACAGCCTACCTGAGTATTGTTGCTGACCATGTCCATCCCTTTATGACCACAGTGTACCCATCTTCTGATGGCTGCTTCCAGCAGGATAACATGCCATGTCCCAAAGGTGCAACTAATAAAGTGGTGAATGAGTATATGTAAAGCTTTAACTCTTAAAAAATAGCCTACAGTGCAACTGATCCAATGACCTTTGAATGCAAAACTGGAGTCAGCTATGACTGTAGGGACTTGTTCAGTCACTATGATAAAATTAAACTTACCATTACCCTTTCATTAAAGAAAATTAGGTCTAATTAATTCCTCATTTAGGTACCCTGATAAAAAGATTTATTCAGTTAGATTTATTTATACTGTGCCACTTGACAACAAAATTCATCGCAGGAAAATTTATACTGTAAAGTGAAGAAACACAAAAAAATTTTTTTAGCAACCACTTGGCAGAAAACTGCAGTATTAGTTTAAGGCACATAGTTTGTAATTCTAAATACTAAAAATGCACATTTCTATAATGTCTGTAACTTTTTTGCTGTATTATTCAAACATTTTGCAATGACCAACACTAGCAACAATGCCTATGTCATTGTGTATAACATAATTTGTACTACTTTCCAAGTCTACCTATGCACAATGACTTCTTTGTTATAAAAATGAAATACATAATTTGCACAAGCTCCCAGGTCAGTGAAGAGGCTAACTATGATATGCCGACCTTTTTCTTAAGAGTACAATCAGGTCCTGATAATAAATCTCCACTGGGATAGAAATTGCCTGATAAAGTCTGGGCACGTATAGTTGATGATCAAGCACTTATATGGGAGAACTGAAATGAGACAACTTGGGTAATCCCACATTCAATCTAAAATCTCATGCAAGATATTTGCGTCTTTCTTCATTCGAAAAGATAATCACCATGCCAACCTGGCAAAGGTTAAAGTAGTTTCATCAAATATATTAAATGTAGTGACTTCGATCAAAATGCGCGCACGCGTGCGTGTGTGTGGCACACACTTTCTCACACAGAAGCGCGCATCAAATGAATTGCCATTCTCCCAGAGTGGGTGTAATGACTCATAGTGAAGATGGTGAAGCTGCTTGCCTGCAGAGTGTACGGTTTATGTCTGAAGGTCAGATCCGATGGCTCGGTGACAGTGATGATGAGTCTTACTGGTTTCAGCCCAGTGCATTTGGCAGTAGGGTTACATGACTGTTAATGGAAGTGTAATGACAACAAGATGGCTTTGCCACAGTTGACTGCCGATGCATCTCTGCCTGACAGCTGATACCTTCCCAGAGAAATATGGGGCTGGCTGGGATTCTGGATCTGGATAATCTACAATCATTCCACCACGGTTACTCACCCATGTGTAGCCTACTGTTCATATTTAACACAGCTGGCTGGATAAAATAATATTGCTGACAAATTAATCAAGACTTCCAAACAAGTGTTGTAGGGTTATTATGGTTAGAAGTTGTTAACTATGTGTCTGCTGTATATTAACAAATAGTTAATATTAGCAGTTCTGTGAGGCTGCAATGAGGCACCCTGGTGAATTAAGGTAACAGGCTGTTTTGGTCGATGTACACAAGGGCATCTCTGCATAGGAGAGATGACGCTGCTTTCCAGGACTGGAGAACATTAAGTGCAAGCCAGTAGATTCAGTGCTGTCTACTCCTAGATTGCAAACTGAAAGCCAACATGGAACCTCAATTAAAAGCTCCCTCTTATATTACAAAAATAGTCCAAAGAAATTTGTTTCTGAAAACATGTGAGGTGAGAATAGCCCATACAGTTGCTGAACATGTCTTCATTCTAGATTAACAGTGGTTAATTTAAAGGTTTTTTGGGAGTTTCCCAAGTTATGCAGGACACCCTTGATTTGCAGAATGTAGACCAGACGTCAACTTTTTGCAAATAAGGAGTGAAGAACTCAACACCCCATCAATTGAAGCGCTACATGACTTTACCATGAATGGACTACACGGCTAGGTACATAGACATTTAATGGGAAACACGGAAATGACAGATCTTGTAGACGTGTACCATTAGGAAGGTTTTGCAGATCCACATTAATTTAGCATGTTGCTATACTTACATTTGCATTCTAGCAGTAAACACAAAGTACAGATGAGGCAGATAAAAATCCAAGTTTTGCAACAGTTTGGTCATGCAACAAAGAACTGTACTGAAAAACTGTACTGAACTGGTGTTAAGCGAAATGATCACCAAAGCTATACAATTCATTTTTAGGTTGACCATGAATGTATAACATATGATGTATCACATTTTATGGCAATCCATCCATTAGTTTGACATTTCACTCTAGGTGCCAATAGGAGAAAGGTCAGGTCACCAATGTCATAAGGCTATATTGTTGTTAGAAAAACCACATTTGTATTGAAATGTTATGCCAGACCATCATTTGGATGCATACAACTGCACTCCATCCCATGCGAGACTGTGGACCAAGAGGTCGTCTAAAAGCCAGAGCAACATTGCAATTCCCATCAATAAAAAAAAAAAGCAATAACATGCACAATCTATTTGATGATATATTTTTACTCCCTTTAAAAGAGGTTAATATTTAAGCTCACATGCTTGTATTTATAAGTGATTTGTGCTGGTGCTTAATGTCAACAGGACTGTTCTTGTGATTTACCGATCCATTCACCAGTAACCAGAAAATAAAATCATACAATAGATTCTTTCACTTTTGACTCTAATGAAGAGGTAAGACTATGGAACAATGAGCAAAAGTGCCCAACAGATTAAAAGAGACATTAGGAGATTTAACCGTCCATAAAAGTAAATGCAATACAATGCTATCCATCTAATCTGCAGCCTATGGTGAAACTTAATTCTGCTTCTGAATGGTTTACATGTAAAACAACCTTGACAAGCAATACCTTCTACTCTGAAAACGCATCTCTGAACTAATAATTTGAGACTCCAATGTGTATATAGTACTTTACTCAGGAGAAAAAAAAAATACACAGGGTACATTACATGAACTATTACAGGGTATATGAAAGAGCTATAAATCTAATTTTCATGAAACATCATTTCAGTTGAAAAAGAAACAAAAGCTGTAAAAATGAACTGCACACAAGAAGAGTTTGGACAGTTTGCTATTACTCTGGCTGCAGGAAGAGTGCCGAATTACAGCCTCAGCCTTCCTCTTTATGGTTAACCCCTTTGGGACACAACACCTACTGCATGCAGGGTAAGGTGCCCTGGGCAACAATAGCACAACAGGTCGTCTACCTGCGTGCAGCAGGAGCAGAAAAATTATGTGGCTTTAGGCATGAAAGGGCTTTTTGACTGTGTGCTCCCATTTGTTGTACCTCAGCAAAGAATATGGTATTACTAAAGAAAGTCTAGAAAAGAGCGAGGTGGAGGAACAAATGTCGTGACAAAGGTATCTACCTTTTAGAAAAATAAAGCCCCCCAATTGCTGTGCATTTCACTTGAAAGAACTACTATCTTATAGTATAAAAAGCCCAGCATACACAGCCATGAGGGTTCCACTTGGGTTTTCTGATTAAAGTTCTCAAAACGTTGCCATACCAAAATGTACTTCTCTTTCGTCTCTTAGGAATGGGCCAAGATATCTTTGCTTCCAGTTGTTAACAAATATGACGCTTTAGCTTCACACCCATTTCACTCTGATTTTACTTCAACATGTGAAATTTGGAGTTTTGGAATAAACTGGAATTTCCTGCATACCTTCATCTTTGACCTGAACAGAAGTCTGATCTACATAACTGAACACTGAGAATCAGAGCGTCTGTATGCTACTTTCTGTCATATGTTTCCACAAACTGACTTTGGCACTTGGCACTACTTACACTCTTCAGCTTTTTAGTTATTTCAGAAATTTAGCAGTATATCATATTCTATGTTATATGTAGTCGAAGTCTCGAAGTCTTGAGAATGACATGAAATTTGGGAGGTAAAATTTTAAAAAAGGGGGCTGCCTTTGCCACTGGAAACAAAGCTGGAAATGTATCGCTGTTAGAGTCCCAGAAGGACAACCATTTTCATTCCAAGAGTCAACGTATATTTTTAGCCATTTCTCAGGAGAGCTTTAAGTCCTTTTTTGGTTGTTTCTTATATGCCGAAAGCAATTCCCCTTATTACTGGGAGGTGGAAGATGGGTGATAGGGTGCAGGACTGCTTAAAAACCCCAACTTTGGTTTAGTGTTCTGTTGATTGCTTTACTCCCTTGAAGGACAATCACAAACTGGCTCACAGCTCACAAACTGGATTAAGTAAAAGCTTACCCACATGCTGAAATCTGCATAGTTGGGCTGCTTCACATATTTCTGAATCTGTTGAGCATATTACATGTGGTTTCTCTCCTCTCATTTTTCTGTCATATTAAATGTCAGCTCTTACAGGCACAAATCAAATGTCATTCAACAAAGAACATTTGCAGCCTTGTGGCATGCTGTCACATTAAATTGAAAGCTCCTTCTCATTGCCCTAACTCTGTTAGGACCTCAGTGATGAAAACATCCACTGTGTGAGTTTAAGTAAACAATGCTGAGCTGCAGGGGTAATTTCTGTAATTCCTTTTCTGACACTCCTCATTTCTACAAAATATATTATATAAACTTTTATCACTACAGCTTGATGGCAGTATTTGAATAAAATGAAAGGGAGTAATATTCAGTGAATGCCATTTGGAAGTCCTACAGGGCATTTGCATGTTCATGTGCAGAATATTTCTATTTTACCAAAATTAAATAGTAAAACTAATGTAAAAATATCCAAAGAGCTGCAAAATCCAAAAGAAAAATAAATGAATACGTAAAATAAATCCAGACAGTTGTGACTCAGCAGAGTACTCAACCCAAGGCCATCGGTTGTATAACAAGTAATATGACTGTAGCTTACTAGTATAATCTCTCTGTGGCAGCTCAACTGTCTGAATGTCATTTGGTGTTAGAGCCTGTTAAGAGTGTCCATGGCAGAGGTAAATTATGATTTCATGAAATTTATGAAGTTAGCCCTTATGTGCCATGTGCGTAAACACTCTAGATCCTGGGTCCTGAGGGCATCTGCCTCCTGCTGTGGTATGATGCTGCAAAAATTTAATAAACTCAGAATGAGGACTCCAACAAACAGGTGTAAGCAGTTAGAAACCTCAGCTCCCATTAACACTCTATAAAAGTACAGATTACATTTATTATTCATTAGTTTCATTAATCTTACTTAGACTCTAATTTTATTGCACTGAATTATATTTTTATGGACATTTTAACCTGTGAAAGTTGTGTAATTACTGAACTATGAAAAAAGCCTGACGTTCAGGAGGTGAACACACATGTTGATGTGATGTGCTGCCACCCAGTTTTTGGTTCTAATGTTGTAACAGGACATACCTTGCTCGGTTGGACACACTTTTGCCTTCAGAACTTCTTCATGGCACAGATTCAACAAGGTGCTGGAAACATTCCTCAGAGATTTTGGTCCATATTGACATGACAGCATCACATCCATGATGTGATTCTCCTGTTCCACCACATCCCACATTTGATTGAGATCTGGTGACTGTGGAGGCCATTTGAGTACAGTGAACTCATTGTCATGTTCAAGAAACCAGTTTGAGGCGATTTGAGCTTTGTGACATGGTGTGTTATCCTGCTGGAAGCAGCCATCAGAAGATGATCATAAAGGGATTGACATGGTCAGTACCAAGACTCAGGAAGACTGTGGCATTTAAACAATGCTCAATTAGCATTAATGGGCCCAAAGTGTGTCAAGAAAATTATCTCCCACACCAGTATCAGCCTGAACTGTTCATACCACTGTCGCACCAGAAATTGAGACTCATCAGAGCACGCAACATTTTTCCAATCTTTTATTGTCCAATTTTGGTGAACCCGTGTGAATTGTAGCCTCAGTTTCCTGTTTATAGCTGACAGGACTGCCACCTGGTGTGGTCTTCTGCTGCTGTAGCCCATCTGCTTCAAGGTTCAACATGTTGTTTGCTCAGAGAGGCTCTTCTGCATACCTTGGTTGTAACAAATGATTATTTGAGACACTGTTGCCTTCCTATCAGCTCGAGGCAGTCTGGCCATTCTCCTCTGACCTCAACAGGGCATTTTGACCCAGAGAACTGCTGCTCACTGGATATTTTCTCTTTTTTGGCCCATTCTCTGTAAACCCGAGAGATGGTTTACAGAGAATGTTGATCAGCAGTTGTCTGAAACACCCAGACCAGCCCATCTGGCACCAACAATCATGCCACATTCAAAGTCACTTAAATCACCTTTCTTCCCCATTCTGATGCTCAGTTTGAACTTCAGCAGGTAGTCTCGACCATGTCCACATGCCTAAATGCATTAAATTGCTGCCATGGCTGATTAGATATTTGTGTTAATAAGCATTTGTCCAGGTCTCTTCATCTTTCCAGATAAGGCCAGTGCAGCTACTTTACCTTTAGTTTAAAGAAAGTATAAAGATGAATATCCATTACGCAAGGTCACTGTAAATTTTCCTAAAATTGGATAAAAGAGGTTACTTTCAATCCTTGAGGCCTATGCAGATCCTGAATCATTACATTTTTGCAAGGGACTCTACTTTGAATTACTTTTGAGACCCTACCAATGAGAGACACGTGCTCTAAACAGAAAAAACCCCAAAAAACCTCACTTTGTCCTGTGAGCAGAGAACGCCTTTGAAGCTTCCTTTCATTTGCTGTGGGATCTGTCTGGGCAGCGCAAGCCATAACTCAAAAGCAACTGTCTTATTCCAAAAACATTACAGATTTCTCTGAAATATTTGAGAATAAATAGGGAAAAGTACATGGTGGAGAAAAAAGGAAATTGGATGATGTACAGGGGGATGTGGTCACCAGTTGCCCCAATATTCAAAGTTTGATAGCATATTAGGTTTTGGCAACCACAGCCATGTGTCATTATCATCTAAGCACTAGCTATATCATACAGGTACATTATTAATTTCTTGATAATTTCTTGGCATTCTCAGCTGAGCATTAGCCTATATGGTTTACAGTTTGAACATGCACCAGAATATACTAAATATACTGAGGTTAGAATATCATTTCTAAAGCATCATTAAAATTGCTGCCTAAATGCTATTTTACTCCAGGTTTTTGAAGAGAAAGCGAAGAATTGCTGAGGAAGAAGTTGAGAGGTCAAAGTGCTCATAAAAACTTGGTGCTTGAGTTTCCTGTCTGGCAGAGAGCCGAGCAGTCAGACAGTAGAAAGTGAACTGAGGCCAAACACTCCCTGGGCAATAATCAATCCAGACAAGTTTTCATTGCTCCCAGCGAGGGACACCAACAGAGCTGACCTCGTGTCTCAAAGCCAGACACATCCATACCTGGCAGAGTGAGTAATCATCACAGGGGGAGGCTGATTATTTTCTGTTCTCCCTGTTCACCCATGGGAGTCCAAGTCTGCCTACAGCAAATCTTGTTATTACTGTATATGAAATAATTTATCCAATGTTTCCCCCATGAAACTTGTATAGAAATAAGAATGGTCATTTTATTATTGTCACCATTATCACACCTGGCAACAACATCCAGATATTGGAGTGATATTAAATGTGACTCAAAAGGTTTCATGTATTCTCACAGTAGATGGATAAAATGATCCATATCACAGGGAAAAATTCCGCATTCCCAGCCTTTATAAAAGCTTTGCCCCCACACACCCCTAATCAGCTGTGATATTATTACTTGGTGATTATAAATACACACAAAAACAATGATAACAGTGTCACACACCCCAAATTATTTTAAACTGCATATGCATGAAGTAATTATTAGTGCCATTTTAAATTTTCCTATGGGGGATTTGAGCTGTGTGTTAAATAGAGAAGGTGCATTTACATAGAGACATGCCACTTATTTAAAAAAAAAAAACACAAATAAAGGGGGCAAGGGAAAAAGCACTTGGCATTTCCTTTCACAGATGAGCCTGTGCCAATTTCAACTTCATTCTTAGTTTGTCAGAGAAATCCATTAGCCTACAATTTAATGCTCTCCTGCTGCACTGTCAGAGTGAACAGGGAAGGGTATGTGGGTGTCTCTGGAACAGTACTCATTAAAATCTTTTTATCTTACCTAACACTTCAGAATTCAACATGAAATAGCACTGACAGAGGAAACGGAAGATTGTTCGGCTCTTATGGGGCATGTCAGGACTCTTTCCAAAGCGTTTGGGGATCCAAGCTTTGAAGTCTTTCAAAGCAACATTATCAGTGTCCAATAGTGCAAGTCTCAGTTTAGTTCCTCATCACACCTCATAAAAGCTTATTCTATACTAATAGCACAGTAGATTAAAATATCTCACCAACTCTTAGATTGGTAGCTATAAAATTTGGGATAGATGTTTTCAAGAGGATGAATCCTAATGACTTTGAATTTTTTCCTGATGTTTTATTCTCTCTCTCCAGATCACATCAACTACTACTCTAACAGTGTTAAAATCTTGACAGAAAACATACAATACTGTGCAAAAGTCTCGAGCCACCCCTCATTTCTTAATATTTTCTAGGAAAATGGTAATAAGGTGCAGTGATTTATTGAAACATGTGCAAACATACACAAAAATACAGTTTATAAGGCAAAAGCAGACTTTGTAAATCAATATTTGGTATGACCACCTTTATTCTTCAACACAGCCTGAACTCTTTAAGGAAAGCTTTCTTGTCATTTCTTTAAGTAGTCTACAGGAATAGTTCTCCAGGCTTCTTGAAGGACATTCAAAGCTCTTCTTTGGATGTTGGCTGTGTTTTTCTATCCAGGTATGCTTTTACACCATTGGTAGTGTGTTTGGGGTCATTGTCATGCTGAAAAATGAAACTGTTGCCAATCAGAGGCTTTCCAGACAGTATTGCATGACATACATAGAGATGATTTGACAAGAGGCTTCGGTGAACAGCACATGGATCAACCGAAGGGCTAGATGCATCTCTCAGGTCCTATTTCTTAAGGACATGACTTTCAGATACTGTTCATCTGCTGTAGATCGTTTTTTTTAGGCCTGTTACTTCTGTTTTCCTCCACTTGCCCAGTTTCCTTAAATTTTTAAGGACACACTGCACACCATGCCGAGATATGACAAGTTTTCAGCTAATAGCTCTTTGGGAATCACCTTGTTGGTGCAAAAATGATATTTTATGCCTGTCAAACTGTGTTATCTTTGGCATTTTTCATAGATTAAGCTAAAGAAATGGGAACAAATTATGTGTTTTTGTGACAGGCTGCTGGTAACAAAGTGCCTAAAGATACAATTTATGTGTAAACACAACACTGGTTGTTGAGTTAGGTGCCTTTTTTGCTTGAATGATTTATAGGTAAGTGTCAAGTAGTTTAACAAATAAACATTCCTCTGAAAATAGTCACATACAAGGACTGGACTAAAAACGAGTGAAAAAGGAAAGGAAAGGAAAACTTTGAAAGAGCTTTAGAAAGACTTTTGCATAGTACCGTACCCCTTCCTTTTCTTATTGGTCTTTCCAGTTCAGGTTCAATTCACTACAAGTGTACTTTATTTTTTAGTGGGCATTGTTAATTACCACAACACATAAATCATTGCATTTGGGTTTTCTTTTCTATTTTTGGTAAAGCATTTCTCTGCTATTTTCTTCATTTGTAATTGTTTGTAAGTTGTTTTAACCTTTTAACTTATCGTTCAATAGTTTTAAATTATATCTTAATTGCTTGCTGCATAGCATTTTGGTCAATGTCTGTTGTATTTAAACGTGCTATGTAGATAAACTGATTTTCGTATACACTGCTGTTGCAAGTACAGCTTCAAGGAGCTGCTAAGATTGCTGTGCCAACCTACCTTTAGCTGATATGAAATTATATTTATTAAAAAGCTTGGTCTGCCTGCAAGTTTAGGAAGAAATGTGTGGGTGCTGGAAATGGGCTGCGGTTATTTCTGAGAGCAAAAAAGAAACTTAATTTAATAAGTAAAACTTTGGTTGATAAGGAAAACAGTAAGCCTTAATTACCTTACATACCCACACATGCACACCTAGAAGGCTAAAGCACAAGGGTTGCTTTTTTTTTTCTTTAACAAAATAGTCTTGAAGAATTACATAATTCTTCTACACAAATACACATAAACCCACACATATTTTTCTTCTTTTTTCTGTCTCTTGATAAAACAATCTGTCAGATCTGGCCGACATAGGAACAGAAATTCACAGTTAAAACTTTGCTTTTTGTTTAAAACTGTCAAAATTAAATCAAATACACGGAAAACTAAAACTCTGGCTGTGAGAGTTGTGCAGAACATGCACCATTTCATATTCCCATTGATCAGTGGGTGGTAGAGCAGTGGGGGACAGATGTCTGGGCTCTGTTCTGTTGGAAATGATGCAGATTGGGCCTGATCATTACTCATTTACAGGATTAAAAGAAAGAAATATGCAAGTGTCAGTGGCCATGGCTTCAGGTCCCCTCACCCCCACCCTGGGGAAGAGATCATAAGCTGCTTCTAAGCATAACGGAGCAGACCAAGATCTGAGAAACAGGCTAAGGGTCCAGCTCTTTGTGGGAATAAAGGCTGAGACTTCAATAGCTCTGAAGGATCACCTCTCTGGCTCTTTTCCTTTGCCTCTGTTTATTTCTGTCTAATATTGTAGGGTCTTTACCCTAAAATATAAAGCGCCTTGAGGCGACTGTTGTTGTGATTTGGCACTATATAAATAAAATTGAATTGAATTGAATTGAATTTCTTTGCTTTATTCTCATGTTTTATCCCTGTGATGCCTTTTCTTTTTTTTTTTTAAACGCTTGGCAAAGCAGTGAAGAAAAAGCAAAGATTAAAGTCTTAATCCATGGTGTTTTCAGTGCCCCTAGCCACCTCTTACTGGAAAAAAGTATATTAAAGACACTGGAGTAAAACAGCTGGTGGGAATTTGGTGTGAACAATCTGTCTTCACACCATCTGTTAGATACTATTCTCAATAAATACTGGACTGTGCAACATTCTCTGTGGCATTTCAGCCTCATTCTTTGCATAGTCTCTGTAGAGCTTGAGAAAAAGATAGGTCTAGTCAAAAACCTCTGAAAAAAATCTTTCCAGTGCACTGGTTTCAAATTCTTGTGCGTGCCAATTTTCAGCTTTGCAGTGTACTAATGAACTGTTGCTGTAAGGCGATTAGGGTACCAGAGAAGGAATTCTGTCTCAGAGCTGTAATTTATTAATGCACATAGCCTGAATGCCTTCAAGATATGTCTGAAAATGATTTATATTTTCAATTTTATCTTATTGCTGAATCAGTCCAAACTTCTCTGTGTTCCTCTTTCATGATTCAAAGTTTTGAATACGCACATAGAGAGAAATTATCACATCAAGGACCAGTCTTTCATCAGCTGATTTTTAGCGCAGTACACTCAAGATTTCTTCAAAACCTCTGCACTGGTCACACTCAGCAAGACGCCAATAACTACATGTGTAGACTCTTTATCACACAGTTCCTTTTAAAGTCCTTTGAATCAGTTTTACTGATAAATTGTAGCATTTAATTAAAATATGGAATTCATTGTTGTTTATGACCAAAATCCAGAAATTTGTTGTGTCTCCTTGCACTGCCTTCCTGCATAAAGTACTTACTGCGTGAGGACTAATGAAGCCTGTACTCAGGAGGAGACTGAAGGTCTGACAGAGTGGGTTCCCCAACATAGTCAACAACAAATCATACTATCTACATTACAACCTCAGAGGTCCAATTAGAGTGAAGACTGAGCTCACCATTGCATTCTCCCCTACCTGCCTGACTGAACAAGACCAACACCTTCCACAGATAATTTACTATTTTTACAGAAACCTTATTTATTCTCATGTTTTGTCCTAAAATCTTAAACTGTTGCAAATTAATTTGCCCACATTCATCAAACTAATAGCCTGAAAACAATTGAAAAGGCTCATTTAGTCTCAAATCTATTTCTTAAACCTAATTTTTCTAACAATAGGTGTTACTGTACTTCTTTCCAGTACATTTTCTCCTCTTTCGGGAACTTTTCTTAAAGCAAAATATCAGTGACAAGAAATAAGGCTAAAAAAGCAACTGATTTGTGCCACACAGACCTAACTACAGCTAAACAGCTTAAATGTTTTGCCTTTGGCTATTTCAAAGATGCTTTTATCTGTCTGATACGGTCAGAGGGGAGTGCTGCTCCTTAGGAGCACTTGTAAAATGATGTGCATTTTAACATTAGGGTCACTGAGCATGACCAGAGTTGCAACTGCATGAGGCACATTATGCTAATGTGCTCACAGTGACTATGCTTGCATGCTGATGGTTAGTTAGTGAGTTGACTGACAACAGCTAAAAGCACAATATGCAGTTTTTGCTTTGTTTGTTTGGCTTTGTCACAGTTTCCCAGGTGTTTGCAGGTGGTCATAAACAAAAAAGATTTGGGGAAAAAATTAAACTTTAAGCTGATAAAGCTGCTAGATAAAAAAGCTAAAGGATCGAGGCACTGGTATTCAAGCCGTGGAAAAAATGTAATCCGTATCCTTAGGACTTTCTCTGTCCATATTTTCCATAACATAATAAACATCACATTCATGTTTCTAACCACACAGGGCTCATTTCTCTGGCGCTTTCAGGCCCAGAGCAAAGACTGGGAATAATAGATGCTAGTAGGGGTAGTAATTTATTTGTGAAACAGATCTGTTAAAGATCTACTGGCTCAGCATTTCAGCTGTTCCATTCATTAAACCAAGATAGTCTAACACAGTTTATTTGCAGGACCAGAGGTGCATTTCATCTAACGGGGCTATTAAACAGTCATCTGGAATGAAATACTGAACAGCCTCAATTAGTCCTTGTAAAAAGCAACTGAACCAAAGAACAGTTTTATTTTGTGATTATTTATAGATTCATTTCGAGGGGTGTACTTGAATCCATGTAATGCTCTGCTGATTTGTTACAGAGTGACAAATGGGGTCATAGCCTTTCATCCTAAAACAGAGAATGGACCACAAGAGAAGAAAGAAAGAAGGGAACAAATAAATGAAGAAGCAATCCATTTATTGGTGTTAGTATTCAAGCTGCAGCAACAACAGACAGTTTTCCTCTATCACTGCTGAGACCCTTCTCTATATTGTACTGAGGGCTGCCATTGATTGCTGTGATAGCCCCCGGGAGCTGATGGCCTAATAGATAGTGATGTAGCCAGACATTTCTCTCCCAGCCTTCTTTATTCTCCTGGGGTTCACTTATTCATCCTGGCCCCATCTCGCAGCTACATCTTTAGTTTCTTTTCCTGTCATGGCCAGGAGATGAATATGCCCACTGGTTTTGCCTTTGTGGAGAGCTGCCACTCCTTTTAAGCCATTCTTGAGAGCCCTCAGGCAAGACAGCATAGTGTACAAGTGCAGGGTTTGGCAAAGAATGATGAAGAAAACACTCTGCAGAAGCAATGACAGAGAGAGCACTCTGCCAGTGCACAAGTGAGTAGGGCCTGGGGATGTGCAGACAGGAAGTGTACATGGGTCAAAAAAAGAGCTCATCATGACAGCTCATTTTAAAAAGCACTGTGCAAGAGGACACTGCCATTTTTGAACCTAGCACTCTCTCCTCAGTACTTCAACCTACAGTGACACTTTGCTGTAGTTCAACTTCATAGTGGGCCAGGCAAGCCCCTGGCCACTCATAAACAAGTAATGCTGCAATTAATGAACTGTGGTAAAATAATAATGTAGTCATTATGCCATACTCAAAGTGGAAAACTGCCACTATGCCACTCAGGTCATTACAAACAGAGCTGGGAGGTTTGGGGAGCATATAGCGAAAGACTAAATAAACTTCTGTGATTTGGCTATTCACAGCATGAGGATGTCCAGTAGAATGTGCAAGATTTTGCCCTTTCTGTTGCTCTTCCAATGGACGGGACTCTTTATTGCTGCAAACTACATAAAGGAAAAAAAATGCCATAAAAATTTACTTTTAATGAAAACAGGGATTGGTCCGTAGACGAGGGTCCATTTATTGCTGCTGATTCAGGCTTGAGCAGTCATGGAAAGCCATAATGTTGGAAAGTCATTTCTTTTCAGCCCAGTGTGGAGGCAGATAGCAGCATACTATTACCAGGCAAAAGGAACACTCTGGACAGTTATTCCTTGGGGCAGCAGTGGGGAGATAACACACACACACACACTTTCAATCATTCTGACACACACGTGCACACATATGTCCATTTGTTGCTGTGTAAAGCAGTTTCTGACAGTATGACAGTGTCAAATATAATAAAGACATGAATGAAACTCTATGTGGGACTGGAAGGTGAAACAGGGTGAAGGGAAGAAAAAAAAATCTACTTAATTCCCAGGATCAGCAATTGAATGCAATACTGAGCACAACCAAGCTGACAGTCATTTCACTCATCCCTCCCAACAATGAATAATTTACTAATGCCCAGAAAGAGTTACTTGGGGGACAAAACATGCATATAGACATGTTTGTATTTTCTCTTCTTTGCACAGTGATCTCAGCGATGTTTTGTAAAGACCTCTGGGCAAAACCTAGT
>VUQI01062669.1:2304-21499 GCA_015106735.1 Paratilapia polleni | reverse complement strand
GAAAATTTTTTACCCCCCCCCCCCCCCATTTTCTCCAATAAACACCTTAACCATTCCCATCAAGCTAACAGCCTGAATTCATTTAAGAATTCAAAATACAGAAAGGAAAAATGCCAAATTTTGTATTTTCTGACAAAACACATCATTAGAGAGAGAAGCTTTTCTGTTAAACACCTGAACTCTCTGCACAGCAAAGGGGATCAGGTAGCCATTTGTTTCAGCTGTTAAAACACTAGAAAAACACTGTTTAACAATACTGAGTGTATTAGCTATGGTACAAAGAGGGACGCATCTTGTTGCACTTCATATACACTGATCAGGCATAACATTATGACCACCTGCCTAATATCGTGTTGGTCCCCCTTTTGGTGACCAAACACAACAAATTGCGATGCAGTGTGTATTCTGACACCTTTCTAAACCACCATTAACCTATTTGGCAATTTGAGCTACAGTAGCTCGTCTGTTGGATCGGACCACACGGGCCAGCCTTCAATCCCCATGTGCATCAGTAAGCCTTGGCTGCCCATGACCCTGTCAGCGGTTCACCACTGTTCCTTCCTTGGATACTTTTGATAGATACTGACCACTGCAGACCGGGAGCACCCCACAAGAGCTGCAGTTTTGGAGATGCTCTGACCCAGTCAGAGCCATCACAATTTGGCCCTTGTCAAACTCGCTCAAATCCTTACGCTTGCCCATTTTTCCTGCTTCTAAAACATCAACTTTGAGGACAAAATGTTCACTTGCTCCCTAATATATCCCACCCACTAACAGGTGCTGTGATGAAGAGATAATCAGTGTTATTCACTTGACCTGTCAGTGGTCATAATGTTATGCCTGATCGGTGTATAACCATCCCTTTACTTTTATTCTACTCAGAAAGCAGTACAACTACAAACCCACAAAGACAGTCAACCTCTTTAGAGAAGGTGTTTTTCCATCTACAACTGACTGAATTCTGATTAAAAGTACAAAACAGATCCAATAGTAATAACTCTGTGGTTTGGTACTTGGTGCCAGCTTAGAATTATTTCCACAATTATAATTTAGGCCACAAATGAAGAGAAAACATATGCTCTAAGAGACATTATAACATATAATACTAATTCATTAGTAGAACAGGTTTAGAAGGCCAAAACAAACAGGAAGGTGCACAGGAAAGTAAATATGGCTGACCAAAAAAAACAAAAAACAAACAAAAAAAAAAAAACTTCACTCCTTTACACAAAATTTAAATGCCAAAAACAAATCAACTAACTTTTATTTGCATGATCAAAAGAGATGCCAAAAGGGTGAGGCTTCATTAAAGTCAACGCAGGGACAATAAGACCCTTACTTTGCATGAACACATGTCAGGCAGGCTTATATTTTTCATCTGTGCCTGCAGTCATTTCAAGGTCTGGATGTGAAGCATCTAACTCCTGTGAGCACGATATGAAATGTTTTCTTTGAAAGATCAACACTGTTCGCAGATCAAACAACTTATTACCCTGTCGAGTTTCTCAGAGTCTCAGCTGTTTAACACCTGTATGGATGAAAGCTGGGTGTGCAGAGAAGTGCTTTCATGTCGGCCAGCATTTTTACTTTCAATAAAATATTCAAACACTCTAATCAGAGACTCTTTTCTTAGATGGCTGAAATTAATATTTCCCAAGTCTTTAAAGAGGTATATGAAGTCCAACAGCCCTGCTGTTCTCTGCCCTTGGATTAATCTTTAACATTTAGTTTCCTTTACTTCTTTGTTTTATGAGATCATGTGCACATGAAACCGTTGATATCATCACATGGAAAAACACAAATGCAATAAACTAAAAAGATACATAAAAAAAACAACATCTAGTTCACGATGTCCAAAACATGACCGCTTATACCGATGGAAAGGCTAACAGTGCCTTTGCGTGCTCTGGTGATGCACGTTACCCTGTGCGGCAGCACACATTTACTTGATGCTGGCTCTGATATAAATCACCTCATGATCAGGTTCAGAAAATGATTATGGTCAAGTACAACTCAAGGTTCACAAGCTGTGACTTAGCTAGCTAGAAAAAAGATTGTCAGCAGTTCACTCATAACAAGCAAAAACTAAACATGTGCATAAGAGGAAAGCATTTTGAAGAAACCCCTCAGCTACTCGACCTGCAATTTTAATAAACACACAACACACACAAGACCAGGTGCTTTAACAGATGTTCCTGCCTCTCAGTGGTACAGCAGATGGAGTTTCTAAGGAAATGCAGCTTTACCAACCTGAGACCATTCTGGTGGAATATAATATAATATAAATGTTTTGTTTTTTTTCAAGAAGAAAAAAAACTTTGTGAATACCTGACATAATATGGAAGAAGTACATGTTACACTGACAGAGACATAAGAAAACAATCGATGGCTGCTAAAGACTAAAGCCATCTATCCTGTTTTCTGCCGCTACAGCCTGCTGCACCAGAAAACAAACCTGGGTTTCAGTGGCAGATCAGAGCCTCATAGTTTGACACGGGGAAAAGCTGGTGAAATAATGTCCCCCTCCTCGAGGAAAAGCACTACACGCCAGCAAACTGCATCATAAAACGGCTGTCCTAATCCAAAAAGAGATCTTTCTTTTTTTAACAAAAATAAAAAGGAAACATTCAATGTGAAATAACGCTGGACAGAAATGAGAGTGATGAATGCTGATGCTGGGGAGGAGGAGGAGGAGCTGCCTGCAGGATGATGTGACCTTCCCAATGCTTCGTCAGAACAACCAGCATCAGCTCAGGGTGCACATCAGGAGACGGGCCCGCCCACAGAGGGAGGAAAACAAGAGGAGTGCGGAGGAGCAGGTCAGATGGGGGAGGGAGCCATCCTGATCTAGAGCCTGCTCCTCTCCTCTATACTCAGACACAAAGGAATAGGTCTAATGAGGCACAACAGAATAGCCTCAATGACACAGGCTCAAAATGAGCTGCAACCTAAGATGAGGATTGCACTCATTAATGTTTAAACTCCACCTCAGCGTACCAGAAAATATTCAGAAAATGACATTTTTCAAACATATGTCATCCACACAGTCTCCTCGGTGATTTTCATAGTTCGACTAATACAGCAGCGGTGTGCAGTTTGGCACCGGACAGTTATGGTTGAACTTGAATTATTTAAGAAAAGAAAAGAAAAGAAAACAAAAAAAAAAAAAAAAAAACAGTTCACAGTTCACACACTTCATAATGGTGACAGAGCAAATATGATGTGTGGACTTTTCAGTGTGAATCACAGTTCTTATATCCACAGACATGCCATAAAAACACCATGGAAAATAAAAATCATGGAATAGACCAGCCTCAACTTGCTCCTGTTACATCATGTGGACCTGGAAGTGAATTTTATTTTAATTTTATAGACGAGTTAGATGAGTCATCCTTGAAGAAAGCTCAAAGGTCATATCACTGCAATTACAGCACTTCCCACCCTGAGGGCAATACAAGTGCCCTAAAGCGGAGAACAATGTATTGAATGGCCGTTTCAATAGACAACTTGGCGTACTCGGTATTGACTGCTTCATATTCATACTGCATCTAAGCAGTGGAAATCTGGACCATCACTCTGTCATCCAGAAGCTACAGCTTTCACTCGTCTCCATCTCCAGGGAGGCCTTAAGGCTCACATTATTACATTTCTTTTTGGCCAACACCATCCTCACTCAGTCTCTCTTTTCTCCTAACCCCTCTATCATCACTACAATCATTCATGAAGGTGGTGCTTTTTCCCATTGAACTCACAACAGTGGATCAACTCAATAACCCATAACTGGCGTAAATGCACACTCTCTACTGCCAGCTTTAATTTTATATTCAGTCTTTCTGTCTCTCTAAACTCTTAGTTTAAGAAGCTGCGGTGTCCTTCTTTAAAATTGTCTGGGTTTGATTATAGACAATCCTACAGACCATTTGAAGCTTTGAGAAAGGGTCTGACGCACACTGGGGGAGGAAATGGAAAATAGCAGAGTGCAGTCAGCAGGTTCATAGCCAAGCCAGAGGCAGAAGTCAGTGCCATCTCCCAAGGGGACGCCTTTCCTGTCTACTTGATGAAGTCTGACACCACAAGATTAATAAATCTTCCCGTTTCCTGCACAATAAACAGCAATCCAGCAGATTGCCGGTGTCACTGTGAGACACAAAGGAGAGCCAGCCAACCGAGAGGGTGTGGCAGGGCCTGGAAACAACCAGCAGGGAAGTGCCATTGACACTGTCCTCAGTCATCCATCACTCCACAAAACCAGCTGCTAGAGGGCTGCTTCCCACTAATGGCTGTCTGAGAAATGTCTGCCTGAATACTGATAGGAATAAAGAAGAGATATTCACTTGAGCATCGTTCCAGCCTGAGGAGTAATACGCAGGAAAATGTGACACCTGTGTCTAAATAACAGTTCTCCACAATGGGCCAAGACAATAACGTTGAAAAACAGCTGAAATCAGACGCTCTACTCTAAAGTCGTAATAGTTATATGTTATTAACATTGCACAACCCTGGCGTGCACAGAGAGCTTTGTGTACATTTTCAAATCACTTCAAAGGGAAACACAACACACCGGGCGGTCTGACATTTGATATAAACGCGGCGCTTTACTGGACTCACATAATTTAGGTTTCGCGCTCCATGAGATTTCCTACCTTCACCTACCAATTTCATTATAATCTCTAATGCCACATTTTGACTACTGCGCCCTTTGCTGGCTTAATTGTGATGCTTTCTGACCAAAAACTCATTCGTTTTGAAAGCTCCCACTGGCGCTTGCTGTCTGATCTGTTCAGCGCTCCGCTCAGAGACCAGCTAGCTCTCAGCTAAGCGGTTAGCGTCACCACTCCCTGGATAATTGTCGCGAGTTCATCCTGTTCAAAGTGCAGAGCTGATCATTTCTATAAGCCGCATCTTATATCAATGCTCCCGAAGCACACAGCCATACACAGGTTCACACAAAACTAATGTTTGACCGTGGAAAGAGAGCTTTTCACTTACCGAGAGCTGGGACTGACGACTAGCTCAGCCCCTTTAAATCCAAAATGTCTCCGACACAGCAGCCTCCCAGAAGCCTCTGCGGCTGACAGTGACGTCATGTTTTGTTATCGACACTTTTCACATTTATCTATCTACCTACCTACTTACCTATCTATTTATCTAATATATGTTCAGTGATATATTTCTCATATAACAAAAGAAAAACAGTAAAGGACACTGCGCACATAAGCACGGCTTGTTTGGCTTAATTTTTACTTTCAGATAAATAGACATATACAATAAAAGCCCGTAAATGCAACAACAGGAATAGAAATGAGCGTATAGCGGCATCTGGTGGATATGAGCATTAAAATTGGACAGTAATTCAGATTTTCTCTAATAGTATGGAAACATTTTCCAACATGTCTCTGCTCAGATGATGACACCCTGAAAATATGGATTTGTTATGAATAATAATAAAAACAACAACAACAATATAACTCAATATAAACTATGTTTACTGCGGTAAAATGTATCAAACAAATAGAAATTATGTACTACCAACATATTTGTTTGCATGGATTTTAAGTGCACACACGTTTCTCCTCCATTTGGGTTACATGGTTGCAACATAAACAACATAATAAATGTAATCAAATGCATATTTGTTGGCTTAACGTAAATGAAACAGACGCATCTGTGTGTAGAACACATTAGATTTACTTTTCATATTTTGACAAATATGCACCAAATTAAGTTTAGTACACTGTTTATGTTATAACTCAGACATCCAAATGGATGGAAAGTATATATGCAACTGAATAAATACCAGGCCAAACCGTTTTTTGGGGTGCTCTTTCTGTTTTCTCAAGGAAACAAATTAAAACAGAGGGCCCATTTTATTCGTGATATGTTATTAACAATGGAAATCTCTCTAACAATCACATATACTGAATATTATCCTTCCGTTTTGAGTGTTTAATAAATGTTCACAGCTCATTAAGGAATATACATTTTGCTATGATGATAACAAACTGTTGTAAATCGCAGGATACAATATAACACAATATGATGCGCTGAGGTATGTTAATACGTAAGGAGCATGCGGTCCGTGGTAAGAAGGCAATCCTGCCATCTAGAGGCGGAGTTGAAACTAGCCGCCATTAACGTAAGCATTTAAACAGGAGAAACTACAACTGTAACAAAGGGTCAGGTGTAACTTGTGTTTTGTCGTTTATACAATTATTACAGTTTCTTTATTGTAATTGTAAAAGACGTGAGCTCAAGGGCTATGAAGAGGAGCTCAGCCTGAAGGAGAGTTAGGGAGGTTAGGGCGTACGTCATTAGTGCGCGACGTAGCGTGCAGGACTGTGAAGGACGCAGACGAGAAGTTCGGGATGAAATAAATTAGATTTAAAGGTTAGTTTAATCTCACTATTACATTGGGTAATGTTGCACAGTTGACATTAGACTAAAGGTTAAGTCAGAGTCGTTTATTAAAACAAAACAAAAGGCAAGGCCAATTATTTGAGTTGGATGAAGCTGTCTTGGTAGATAGAAGCTAAGCTAGCGGTGGCTCACGTTCACTTGTCATTTGGTCACTGAAGATATGTTACAGCACAGCTGAGTCATACATGCAGTCACAGATACAAGTCAAGTGTAGTAGGTAATGTTATGTTGTTAACTATCAGTTATAATCTGGACTGAAAGCTAGAGAAACTTGAACAGCAAAGCAAATATCATCTCTTACTTGCTCGTTTTTAAACACGGTGGCTGGTTCGTTAACAGGTCTCCTGTATTTAGCCAACAGGACGTTGTTGTGATGGCGGTGTCGTGTCTGACTCGAGCTCTGCGCTCCCTGGCCCTCTCCCAGCCCGCATCGCTGTGCTCGCAGGTAAAAAAGAAAAACACCTCCTGTCCTGTCAGCCGTACTTGGACGGTAGCGCCATCACATCAGAAACACTCTGCGCGTCTCTCTTTGGTGTTGACAGGCGGCTGCGCGGACTAAGCTGGGAGCTCATGTGCCCAGTGCAGTGGGACAGTGCAGAGGCTTCCTCACCACAGCTTCTCTGGAGCAGAACAGGACTTATTGGAAGCAGAGGGAGAAGTACACCGTCAGGCCTATCGGAATGAAAAAGACAGGAGGCCGAGATCACACAGGTAAACGGAGTGCTCAGTGAAGCAGAAAGGAATAAATAGTAGTATGTGATTTCTAATGTGTGATTAGCACTTTGCTGTTTTTTTTTCATAGATCATTTCTAAGCATGCAGGGTGAGAATGTAAATGAAATACAGGATGTGTTAAGCAGTTAAAGGGAACTAATGTAGTCATTAGATTTCACTGTACACTGATCATGGGTTTTGAGTAACACAGAGTAAAAGACAAATAACGTCCTGTATGTTGCATACAGCACACCTTTGTAAACAAAATATTGAAGCCACTGAAGTCAGGGTTTACAGTTGCATTTACAAGTTACAGTGGAAGCCCAAGAATTTGTCGATGAGGAGAAAGAGAGCCAACTTTTTAATTATGGCTTTTTATGGAGGAATGGCAAGATAACGGCTGCCCCTGTACCGAGGTATGTGTGGAAGCTCGGAGGTCTTCATACATTTCAGGATGTCACGGGCTACTTTTAACTCTGTCAGCATCTCTTCAGGGGACTCTCGCAGCAAGATACTCAGGAGAGTGGCATAAGAGTCATGTGAATTCCAGATCAAATGTTCAGACTGAGGGCGCACTGCAAAAAAAAAAAAATCTGATTTGGGCCACTTTCACCTGCAGTGTGAATGTAGGCAAAGAAATTTGCTAGAAGCTTGCTAGCAGTAGGCTTTAAAACAAATGGGCATCCGATCTGAGCAGGGAAAGGTGGTGATTTTTGAACTAGTGTGTAGGCTGCCATTGTTACTCTAGGTGGGGTTTCATTACACTTAGTAAAATAGCTTTTGCTATCAAGCTCGTACTATGTTATGTACGGTCATATTTACAGTGAAAAAAGTATGAAATTATCCTATAGTACTAAAGTGTTAGAAATCCTAAATAATTAAATTGAAATTGAGCTGACACAATTATTTTCTGAGCAAAAATCCCGAGTTCTGAGAATCCTTTGTCTCACACAACAGGAAATTAAAGTGAATGTGGACTCTTATGAATGTCGTCTTATTTTCTGGATTTTTTTTCTAGACCATCTAACAATTAAGATTCAAGTTTAACTAGCAGTTAGAACTCTAGTTAGATTCAAGGCTTGCAGGTTTCTTTGATGTATTTGATGTGATATTTCCTTCTACAGGAAAGATACGTGTGCATGGCATCGGTGGCGGTCATAAACAAAAATACCGGTGGATAGACTTCCATCGTCTGCGGTATGAACCCAACAAAGAAGCCCAGCCTTTTGAGGAGAAGGTTGTTGAAGTGCGATACGACCCGTGCAGGTGAGATCACTTATGCTTTAACGTGTACACTAAAGATAATGGGGAAACACTGATCTTGATATTCACTCTTTGTCTGTGTGCAGGTCTGCTGACATTGCCCTGGTAGCTGGAGGTGAGCGGAAAAGATGGATCATTGCTACGGAGAACATGCAGGCTGGAGACGTTATTAAAACATCTGGGGTTATTGGACGCATGGCAGGTACAAGATCCAGGTTTTTCAGTTGGAGGTTATTTCAGCCTTTGTCGCCTGTATACGTAGTTAAGAGATTTGTTTCACTTTGCAGTTTCGGCCAATGAGGGGGACGCCTACCCACTGGGCGCTCTTCCTGTGGGGACACTGGTGAACAACCTGGAAGTACAACCTGGGAAGGGATCAGAGTACATTCGGGCTGCAGGTGACCTACTGTTTAATGCTTAATGCACCATATCTCCCATTATGTAAACTGCTATAAGGTGAGGTTACTCATAATTGCTAAAGTGAATGCTGTGCTTCATTTGGTTTTCAGGCACAAGTGGCGTTTTGCTTCGTAAAGTAAATGGAACAGCAATCATTCAGCTTCCTTCAAAGCAGCAGGTTCAGGTGAGGTTATCTGGAATAGGATTACACCTGCCATGTTAAAAGCAGATTCAGTTTTAAACTAAATGTTGTCTTGTGAACACACAGGTGCTGGAGACCTGCATGGCAACAGTGGGACGTGTCTCCAACATCGATCACAATAAACGGATCATTGGCAAAGCCGGTCGCAATCGCTGGCTCGGCATCCGCCCTTCAAGCGGCTTGTGGCAGAGGAAGGGAGGCTGGGCAGGACGCAAGATTAAACCTCTGCCTCCGATGAAGAGTTACGTCAACCTGCCCTCAATCTCAGCTAACTAACACAGCATATGTTGGACATGTTTAGTGGACTGCAGATTGTTGTTTTTTTTCTTCATCCTCACGATGAAATCAAACTGATTGTTCTGGGGGAAAAAAATCTGAATAAAGATGAGCTGTTTGTACAGAAGATTAAAAATTTTTATTAAACACAACTGCTTGTGAGAGCATGGAAAGAAACAAAACAATATAAAAATCCAAAACATATTTACATCTATAGTAAAACATGCAGAGGTAACCCATATTTTTTATTTATTCTTTTTTAAGTGGTAAATTTAAAAATACTGTCATGTCATTTAAAATAGGGTTTGTGCAAAGACACTGGGTGGCATTTCAAGTAACAGGAGCAATGAGATGGCATGATGTAACTTTTGACCAGTAATAAAAGGATTAACACTGATGATGGGTTTTTGTTTGCAGTGCTAAATTACGGTGGCAAAGTGAGCATGCCTGCTCATTGATCCAGCCTTGTTTAACACCCCCATGCTACCTCTGGATTTCGGGCAAAGAAAGAAAGGAAGAAAAAAACACAAAAAAACTCAAGGTTACATACATTGAAATACACTTGTCATTTTTGCTTGTCATTTAAGTATATCAAAGGCTAACCCACATGACAAATTCCCTCAAACAACTCTGCCCTTGTTAACACTTAATGCTGAAATATTTAAGGTTCAGTTTTGGGCTCCTGACTCAGAAGATAGTGAACTCTTCAGAAAGCAGGAGACAGAATAACTCGACTGTACAGTCACAGGCAGACACGTGTGGTGGAAGCTGTAAAACAAACCTCAACACTTAGTGGCAAAAACATTAGGTAACAGACAAGCCATAATGGTTTCTCAGACCTCACAGGGCACTTAAAGCCATCAATATAACACATCATCCCTATGGTAAAATCAAGAACCTTTTCCTGACTATAGGTTTAAATTTCAAAAATAACACCTAACACTTTACATTAAAACCAAAGTGTGTCCCAATTTGAGCTACAATGTGTATAAACTACATACCCACATGAAAGTGCATTAGGAAAATGTATAAGAAAAAACATGCCTAATAGTGTTTGCATTGTACTTCATAGTTTATGAGTTCTGGAAATATATTTGGCATTTATGTCAAGAAATAAAGGTATACTATTTGTGCTTTCAATTTAGTGGAAGAGGGTGGGGGTTTGCGATTCACGATAGTATATCTTGTACATGTTTATATACAACACTACAAAAAAAGCCAGCCTATCAAAGCTTGTTAAGTCTTCAGTTTATAAAAAGCAACAACCTCATACAGAAGGCCCTTTGTCCAAAGGTTTCCTATTGCAAAAGTTTCACATAACACTATTCAGGAAGTACCATCGAACACAGAGCACACCTACACAGACACACATAGGCAGTGACTTGGACATCAGGCAAGACACCATACACCTGTCGTATTTTCCAAAGCAATTCCGAACTTGCGCTGCGCTTGACACGACCATCAAAGCTTTTTTCAAGTCAGAGAAACTCATTTGTAATTTTCCCTCCACAGGCTTACACAATACTGAACCACCAACCCTTTTAGTAACTTGCACATCCAGCCACAGTGAAGCTGCAGTAAAGGACACAATGGTAACTGCTTGTAAATGCTTGAACTGTTTAGATTTGGCCAAATGCGGGGTGCTAACTGATGAATTTGTCAAAATGAATAACTCAGAAATCTCAATACTGATCTCCACAGGGACCACGAGCACATTACATGTACAATTTTAGTTTTCACTTTTAACATACTATAAAGTTTGGCCTAGCCAAGATACTCTTCTGATTAGACAGAAAAGAAAAAGACTTGACTTTGGCACATCACTGCACAGTTTAATATCTGCTAAGTTACTGCAGGTCTGTGAGATGTCCACTGAACACAGGGGCGGCCACGTTTACCAAATAAATTCTGAGTTTCCTCCTAGAAGATCCAATTACAAAAGGTGGAAACTATGGAAAAACAGCAAAACAGTTCATGCAATCGCAACTAAATTTGGCATTCAGCTGTGGGGAGTTGAAATAAGTCATTACCCTGCTTTTAAGTGGTTGTTACTGTACAGTCTGCATGTACACCAACACCCAACAAAAACACCTGCACTTACAATAATGAACTGATTTGATATTCTGTTTACATGTAACAAATGTGTCATAGCTACATTAATCATAGCTACCTTCAAATACCTTGCTTGACTTTTTTTTTTGACTAGCTTTAGGTACACAGTGTGCTTCAAAGCAACGAGGCAAAAAGAACATTCTGTTCCTTCCTATAAAAATTTACCTTTTTGAGAAAGTAAAGGGACGAGTAAGAAAACTGAGCACTGAGTTAAAAGGATTCCATCTAGATTCACAGCAATATTCCAACTTTCAACAACAAACACAAACACGGTCTCCAACAATCTCACACACGCCACTGCACATCACCATCACACTCCTCCATTGTCTATAGAGTAACAATAAATGTAGGATTTCACAGAAATAATAAAATGTTAACAAAAACAAAGTGCAAACACAGCTGCCATTGTCGAAATGTGGCAAATTGTCAAAAAACCTCAAAATACCTCCGAGGCGGTAGCACAAATCTTACAAAATAGTACTTGTTCTGTTTGTAGTGTGTAAAAAAAAACAACAAAAAAAAAAACAACAACAACAACACCACCCAACAACATCAAAAACATCAAATAGACAACATGAAATTTGTGTATTGAACACGTGAGTTTGTGAGTCAGTAAGATTTCCACAGGAAAACTATTACTGCCGGGGGGGGGGCTGTTGCCTTTTCCTCTAATTCTCTGTAGCCTCTCAGTGAGACAAGTGCAGCAGGGAGAGAGTCTGATGGTTGAGTGGATGGTGGCCGGGGTCACACAGGCTTTGTGTAACCAAAGATTCCCACCGGGAAGTGCTTGACATGCGTTGGCCACTGGGCAGCGAGCTGGAAAAACTTGACATCATTCCACTCCACTCCATCAATAGTGACTAAGGGCGGAAAAGGCAGAGAGTTAAATGCGTGAACAGATGAACAGCACAGTAAAAACATGACTGTTACAATGTAATATCAACACCAGAGGGCAGTGGAGCTCCAGAGGCAGGGCTATGGCTCTGTCTTACCTCTCAGCATCGTGTGCTGGTGCTTGGCTGTGCATATCAACCTGCTGATACCATCAATCACTTGGCTCTTAGAGTCCAGCTCTTTTTCCTTGGGCTTCTTGCTGAGAAAAATCACTGGAAAGGGAGGAAGAATAAGCAAAGTCATAAAAAATTTCATCTCTTCATAGATTTTTTTTTTTTTTTTTAATACTTAAAGGGGAACTCCACAGACTTTTCACACCAAAGTGTGTTTATATGAAGAGTGCTACAGCATTAGTTGCATAGAGCCTGCTGTATATCCAGAGGATACTGTAAGAAGTCTGATACACTGCCTTGGAGCAATGTCACCTGAGTCAGCATCACACAGAGCTGAAGACTACAAAGTTTGAAGAAGTATCTCTGTAGCCTGCCTCACATCTCTGCTGGAGACTTGAAGCTTGAATTGACATTAGCTACTGCTGGTATAACACACCCAAATAAAGGTACTTGATGAAACCCTCCCATTTATCCGAGCTTGGGACGGGCACTAGAAGAACAATAGCTTGTGATCCCCTGAGGCTGTGTAAGCAAATGCAATTGAGCTAATTACAAAAAATTTTTTTTCTTATTAACTTCTAAATGCGTGTGTTAGCCATACTCCTCCAAGTGTACCTTTTTTGTTCTTCTCCTTAGTAACTACAGTCATGGCCATGCTGGGTGGAGGGGTGAGTTCCCCTCCGCAGGGAAGGCGGCTGACTTGTAGTGAACGGAAGTTACTCTTCAGAGTGTTCTTCAGTCCTATGTCTCTTTTTTCTCCCTCTTTCTTCTTTTCTGGGCCTTGCCACGTCCAGTAGTCCACCTGGAGCCCCATCACCTCACTGCCCGAACATGGAGAGCTACAAAGGAAAACAAGCATAGTCTTGCTTTTGTTTGTTTGTTTTGTCCATCAATGCATTGGCTGACAACGAAAGCTACAGTGAAAGGGAAGGGAAATACGATGTATTCATGTGAATCTTGTCATACCCAGCTCCAGACAGGGCAGTGGACACCGAGGGGGACTGTGGGGGCGTGCCCCCAATCTCCTTCCCATACGGACCAGCCGACGGAGGTGTCGGGGAGGACAGGATGCTCGTGTTGCCTCCCATGGCATCATCTGAGTCCACTGTAAATTGAAGGGCAAAATAATCTTAAGCACAAAGTGTTAGAGGGGAACTGAAAAGTGTACATATTTAATGCTTTTCAGATTGTCTCAACTGCTCCTATAATCGAAACAAGAAAAGAGAGTGTTTCTCTCATTTTATAATTTCCTGGTCCAAATCTGTATCTAGTAAGTCCCAAAGACACTAACCTGATAAAACATACTACCACACCTTTAAAAATATGCCTTTCTTACCTGAGGTCGAGAGGCTTTGTTCCACAATCCCAACTTTCACTACCTGCAAGAACAAATAAGATTCAGTGTTAAAAAGTAAAGACTCAATGCAGAATGAGTTTTTAAAAAAGTACCTGGCACATTTGCATGGGAAAAAAAATGTATTTCTTACCCCAATAAATGGCACAAATTTCTGACAGGAGTCCTCATCAGGGCTGTGATCAAAGAGAGAGAATAAAGAGTCTGAGAGTTTGACCAGTGGTGGGTTTGAAACATTTTCAACAGTCCAGAGGTGCACATAAACACTCAATGATCCTGGAGGGAAGATGGCTGTGGCATGGCCTGCACCATGTCCCATCACAGCAGAAATGGCACATGACTGGCTTGGGTGGAATGGGGTCATCTTGGGGAGTCACTTTACAATGATATGAATGAGAGGACCGCTCCTTACAACCAGAAGAAGACGGGGAGGTGGAGTCTTTCTTGTCAACCAGTATGATAACAATAAGACTTTTTTATTTATTTTTTTTTAAGTACATGATATTAAAAGTGATCATTTGGCTCAATCTTTTGTCATTCCTGTACAAAAGATAGGAAAAAGTAGGATGACAGCCAATGTCATTTAAAGTTTTAAGCACGCCCAGGCCCACAAGTGACCAATAAGTACACTTCTAAACAATTCACTGATTCTTCCTTAGTCTTTCATGAGCTTACAAAAATAGTCTGCTGTGACATCAAACAACAGAAAGGAGCACTGCAGGTACCCACTCCTGTCTGCATCCAGGACTGCATTGCCCAGAAATCTTAATGCTTTGCATTGTTATACAGAATTCCAGTGATGTAATTAAATATTACAAAGCAGCGCCACCACTGAACAAATTCATCAGGCCTGAACTGCACCAACTCTTTGCTGAGTGTCAAGTCATTCCCAAGATCTTAGTAAAAACTTCTTAGTTATAAAATAGCGATGTACTAAATCTACTTGCACTATTAAAACTTAAGAAGTGTGTCAACTAGTAAAGACTTTATCCATCTATTATTTCTAAAACATCTGTCCATTAGAAACCAAGAGACTGCAAACAAAGTTCCGAGCAGCACCATGAGCTGTAATAACCTTCCAAAAATAACAATTATATTAGGGAAATGATACATTAATCTTAACAGTCAAACCTTTGCATACCCTGCTCCAGACAGGGCAGGGGACACAGACTTTGCTTTACTTTGTTGTTCACACAGTATGCATTTGTTAGTGGTTAGTAGCATTCGTGCAGTTCAGAAAACTACCAGTGTTATTTGGTTGTTAGATTCCAGTTTTTGTTTTGGCATAATGTAAGTTATACTGTGTTATTTTTGTTTGCATCATCATTAAGTGGCACATTTTTAAGACTCTACGCAAGAAAATTTTTAAAAGACGAACTGCATATATTATGAAACAGTGTTTGGGCAACAAAACAACTGTTTCCTGGCATAGATATCTTTTTTGGTCCTACAATAAAATAATCAAAAATACTGAGTAATAGTTTGCCAGTTATGGTACCAGTTGTACAGGTAAATGAGTACATGTCCTGAGTTTTGGGAGGCCTGCATCTGTAACAAAACAATAAGTAGTTTGGTTTTAAATGTACCATCACATATGATATACATATTGTTAGATGCTATGAGTCAGAAAACCACTCGCTTTGTGAATATTAATTTTAAAGGTTGTTAGGCAAATCTTCACAGCAACAACACAGAGGACGGAGTAAGAAGTCATACCAGACCAAAGACACACGTCGGGACAGAGTGCCAAGTGAAGTTACAGTGAGTATCGAGTGTGAAAAGGGAAATGTTAAGACACAGCAAGGAGCTCAAGCCAAATGGAGAAGGGAAAATAAGGAAGGGGAAAAACAAAACACGAGTTGAATTAGATACCTGATGTAAAAATCAAAATACAAACTTCTTTTCCTTGAATGCAAATCAAAAGGGGGAAAGGGGGGGGAGAAGGAATGCAACAGCGTTAAAACTGAGTTGTATTTAGTACCTTCTGACCAATAGGAAGCCACTCTCACAAAGAGGGGAAGGGTTTGGTAAAATCTCAGAAAGAAAACAAGCAAATGCACACAGAAATGCAGTGGACCATCGGCTGAGTGAGCCTCTGTCTGCAGATGTGACCGTGAGACAACTAGGCTGGACTTTTTTATTATACAAAACCTGCAAGCCTCGCTCTCATATATGTCAGAATGAACAGAAGTGAAACTGAACTGATGGTCATTATCTTCACACATAACAGCACCATGTGTGTTTAATGTGTGTACTTGCATCTGCATGCTTACATGCATATTTATTTAATTATGTTCCTCATGCAGTTTTAGCTGATATTCACTAGAAGTGGTAGGTTATGATGGGCTGTCTATGCCACATTAGTTCAAAGATTAATTTTTAGTAACAGAAGAAAATAAATTTAACATCAAAACTACCAGTTAGAAGTAACTGCAACAGAGACTTGTTTAGAGCACAAAAAGCACAAATGCATGCACACATATAGAAAACAGTGCATGAATAAAGCTCAACTTAAATAAGCATAGTCACTTTACCTCTTCTGTTTGTAGGTGAGCATGGCTTCTGAGATGGGGAACTGGTGGGACACGTTGGCACCGGCCAGATACTGAATGATTCGTCCTGCTACATCTATGTTATCTGGAGGGAGCAGAGAGACAGACTGTTAACAAGAGGCCTCTCCCGTTTTATGTCTTGCTAACAAGCTGCAAGACATTTGAGGCAAATGCTAATTTTCCACATACAGCAGTTTGCTAGGAGAATGCATTCATCATTCACATTCCACTGAATTAAGGAGACGAGGGCTGCTGAGTGTAAAATGTCATTAAAATGTGGGTGAAGTCGGCCATTTGACACACAGTTTATCCTGTGTGTCAAACAAAAGGCAAGTGGGGCCACTTGTAGCCTGGCATATATTTTTGGCAACTCCAAAATCCAGTCCTCCATTTCAATGAGAACATTCAAAGTCCACCCTATCAAAAACTGCTTTCAGTGTTAAGAATAAAAGATATCTCATCTAGTTTTTTCTTCTTCTGCTTTTTTTTTTTTTTTTCCAGCCTAACTACTTTTGAGATGATTCAACACGATGTGTGACATTGTGACTCTTGCACCTTTGGGGATTAAATAGAGTGAATTAATAGGTGAGCATGGGTGAAGATTATCAGGCATGTTTGGGCAGAACAAGTGATAATGGAGGAGCTGTATATGAATAGAAGCTTAACCATGGATTTATGTGTGAGCCAGTATTTGTAAGACTCTCACACGGTGAGCGTGTAAAAACATATCCAAGGCTTTAAATTAACAGGAAAATCTTAAACTAAACATCCGAGATGTGAATGTCTTCCATTTGGCTGCTTGGATTAATCCTACATTTTCCTACTTTACTGTTATCAGACTAATTGGCTACAAATGACATACAGTTGGGAGTTTTAAAGCTAAAATCATTAAAAATGTGGAAAAAGTTGGAAAAAACAAAATGTTGTGATGTGATGATGTACCTTTTCTAAAATTCTATTACAAGCTTTGAGGTAAAAATGTGACTCAGACTTCTGACACTCTGGTGGTCTTCTTAATCAGCAGCAGGCAGTTTAAAGGAAGAAGAAATAATGCCTTGATCTAAAACAGGATGTAGCTGTCTTTTGCAATTGGAAGAAATCTTTCTCCAATTCATCAGCCCCTGACCTGTGCTCCCATCCCATTTCTTTCCCTTTCAAGTTGGCTGCATATTAGACATGCAGACTCACTTTGTAGACAGACACCAGAGCTATATGTCCTACCTGAGGCAGGCCGTTCCGTCCTGCAGAACAGCTCCCTCCATGCAGTGTCCATAAAGATGCTGTTGAACCGGCTGTCAAAAGAAGCCACATGCTTTGCCAGGGGATGAGAACCTGTGGAGAGGAAGTTCACGTATAAAACAAATGCTAAAAGAACAGAGCATGCCTGTATAGATTTTGCATAAATTAATGATTTACCAATGGGGATCACCAGGAAGCGTATGTAACTTAGCCAGTCAGGTGTCTTATTGGCCAGCTGCTCCACAAAAAACCTCAGGATGGTGCTGAGGTAACTCTGGTCGCCTGCCACTGCCACCTTCATCGTCGGTGGTGTTTGTGCATTGCAGTTACAGCTGAAAGGTAAGATACGGATAAAAGCGATGAGTAACAAAGAGGAAGACAAAGACCCAGTTTATGAGTAATGTGGGTCAGAGAGTGAGTGTGAGAGAAAGGGTGAGAGTTGGAAAGATTTATATCTCAATAAGATTTTCCTGGTTTAAAACCAGTCTTACCTTTTAGGAGAGCCAGATTACGTCATATTTTCCATACTTGGTACTTGCAAGTATCTACAAGCCTTTCTAAAGCAAATTTTGCAACATCTTTCAGATCCTAATCCTACAATGATAAACAAAAGACCAGTTCCATCTTGAAGTGATTTAAGTGATTTAAAAAAAGAAGACTAAAACTCAACTCAACTCACTTCAGCTGGCACGTTAAGTTGCTCATTACAAATTCATAAAAAGGCCTCAAACCCTCAAATAAGTTCAAGTTTTACAAAGTTGTTTTTAAATACTATTCAAACCCTACAAGTATTGACAAGCTGTAAGGTATAAAGGATCATCTTAAAGACTTTGCAGCTAAATACTTCAAGATTCACAAAACATTGAAGCAGAAGAAAATGTGGATATATTTGGAATTAAAAGATGAGAAAGTCAGGTTTACTGCCAGTGACAACATCTGAGGAAAAACCATTCTGCCAGCAGAGGCACAGCACTGAGCGAGCATGTTAACATCAGAGATGTGCATGGCTCTGCGTGACATGGCCCCAGCTGGAGTAAACACGTTGACTGAGGAGCAGGTGTGTAAAGCGTTGAAAAGTTGCAGTTCAGCTGAATAAGGGGGAAACCAAGTTAGACAGAAGCAGTATAGCAAACTGAGACAACCTTGTCTCCCACTGACATGACATCCTGAGGAGATGACAGCCGAGCAGATGGATCCAGGAAACAGAGAATGCAGCTGAACTTAAGCTTTTCATGAGAAGACAGGCATATTCTGATAGAATGGGTTCACAGACTGAGAGCATTTCAGCAGCATGAGCAATAGCGTCCTGGAATTCTCTGGTGAGTAGCCACCATAAACATAGATAGTTTGGCGAGGATCGGTTCAAGATAATGGGATTTAAAACAAACAAACAAAAAAAAAAGATCACACCATCTGATGGCTTGTGTCATTCAGCCAATGCGTGTGTATGCATGTATGTGACTCACAATCTCTGGATGCGAGTAACGATGGTGTTGAAGGCAGCCTGAACATCTGCAGCAGAGCAGGTGGACACAATGGGCTGGCCCTGTTCATGGAGCAACTCGGCTACATACTGCACAGAAACACACATGAGAGGGACATGATGAGTTAATGGATATAACAGAGGCAGGGTTGATTGGGTTGGAAAAAAATTGAGAAGA
>VUQI01062665.1:6020-16353 GCA_015106735.1 Paratilapia polleni | reverse complement strand
AACCAGAAAAAAAAAAAAAAAAAAACAAAACCCCACAACAACAAAAAAAAAAACCCAAAACAAAACAAAACTGCTGATTAGAGGTGGAATGTGCATTTATCTTTTTGCGTGGCTTTGCCAGGCCCGTGTCACAAATCACAATCCACTAATGTTTCCTCAGTTAGATTATGGCACTTCATCAGGACAATTTTTTAAACTTGGATAATTCACCTAACCGGTGTAGTAAGTAACGTAAACATAAAGCACATGAACATGAATACCAAGCATTATATTTATGCAGCATACAGCTGTCTGCTGCACCTGTCACTTTTCACTATGGAACTTGTCACATTAAGCCATCTGTGAACTAAGTAACTACAGAATTAACTTTAACAGAAAGCACCATATTAAGACCGGTGTAACTAACATCTGTAGTCTGTGACAGCAAATATGTTTTTAAGACTGTAACTACAATATTCTATACATATACATACATATTCAGTCTTCACAGTAATGTAGTCTTTCTAGATCATGGTAGAAAGAGCTGCTTGGTGGATGTTATGTCCTGAAGGCAGTTTATGTCGCCAATTGTGTAACTCTATCCCCTTTCTCCAGACTCAACCACCAGCTGTGGGCTTTGAGGGGTGGAGAAGTGAGACTCAGATCCACACCCTGTTTGCTTACACAAAAGCAGTTATCCATACTTAAGCACTGCTCCTTCTAGGGTTCTTGTTCATATGTATAATGTGATGTTGACTCATCTTTTATTCTCTCCACCCCCTTTTTTGTAAAATAACTTGGCTTAACTGTTTGTTTGGCAAAATGCCTTAGTTCGCGAGAATGCACGGTTTCTAAGGAGCTGACTACAGTTGTGATATTTAAGTTATGATCAATAACTGATTACATTTACTAGACCAGTTCAAACAGGAAAAGCTTGAAGTCAACAAGCTCAGACAAAACCTGGGCAGAGCTAAACTGGTGTAGAGTACTTTGTCATTATTTGCCTCTAGCTTTAATGTAGAAACTAGTGCAGCAAACTTTCTGCTTTTAGAACAAATGAGAATTCACCTCCTTTTATCATTTAAGCGTAGAAAATAATGTTACATCTTTACGTAGAGATATCAAGAATTTTCTGTCTTTGACAGCTGGTGACCTGCATTACTGTAGGGTGACCTCCAAAGGTAATTGGCCTAACTTTTACAACAACTCCTTTGTAAAACAAACCTCATAACAGAATAGTTTCATGACAGAAGAGTCATTTTCTAAGATATCCAGTTATCTGTAATGGCTGGATTAGGATCAGTGAGCTAGAAATGTAATGATCTATGGAGGCCTTCACTAGCAACTAATAAACTGTTATTCCTTTTCTTTTCTATTCTCTTCTATCCTGAATCCCCTGAATCTCTTTGCCCTGCCAGGAGGACGATACTAAAGTTAAAGAGGAGGAGGAACCTGCTCCAATCTCTCAGCTGGCTCACAGTTCCACACTGGAACAAGAGGTACTGTTGACACAGTTCCACTGATGTAATAACAGTAGCAGTGCTGGATTTTTTGAGAGGATACACAACAGTGTTTGTTCATCTGTGATGATGCATGTATAATGTTGGCATCAATTTAGTCATGTCATAGTGCTTTAACCAGAAAATCAGATCCCCACATTATATCTTCATTGAACTTGCACCATTCTGATGACAGTGCTGTTTTAGTAACACCACATATATGATTAGGGATGTTGAAGCACAATAATTAGTCTCACAGGAAGTGACTTTGTTTTTCAGTTTTTTGTAGTAACAAGCTATATAGAGGACTGAAATATAACTTAATTTTTCTTGTTCATTTTTTACTCATGTACTTTGCTGTGATTGGAGACTTTGGCAACTAAACATCACACTTACATTTTCAGTGTACATTCTATGTATCATCTATTTCAGAGTCTACTAGAAGGCATAGCTGCACTGTCCAGTCCAGCACGTCACCACCCTCCTACCATTGATATTGACCAGCAATGGAGCAATTTACTCTCTGTTACAGACCTTGATGTATGTTTCTGGCTCATGTTCATTAAATTAAACCTTATATAAAATTACATTATTTTATATTCAGATGCATGTATGGCAGAATAGAGTTTTAGTGTGCCATGTAAATCCAACTATTGTTTAAGAGGATTTTCAAAGCTGTGGAGAATAAAGTATGACCAATATGTTTCTCTAAAATATAGGACTTGGACTCTCTTGTTACTGAGCGTCTGTCAGACCTCGACACTGACATCACTAGTGCCATCAGCCAGGATGTCAGTCTGCATGATGCTATGCTAAACAGTGCTGGAGTGTTTGGGTTGGCGTCTGATAGAACTGACCCCAGGACCTCTACCCAGCAGCAAAGGACCCTCTTTCGAATGGAATCCACAGGGTCTTTACACTCAGATGCTTCACCAGGCATGGCTCTGGGGCTTGCTGCACTCCCCTTTGCATCAGTGTGTAATTTAACTGGAAACGCGTCATCGCCTAGTGCACTGGGTGGCTGCCTGGATGAGGCAGTGTTTGACCAGATCAATCAGCTAGGTTTGGAAGGCCTGGACACAATTGACAGCCAGCTGATGGACTGTCTGGAGAGCATAGACCCACGGGTCCTTGAGGATTTGGAATCGGACTCTGGTCTCTCCTTGGAGAGCAGCTCTGGAGGACCAGTCTCTCCAGGTTGGTTCAGATCTCTGCCAGTACTTGTAAGGCTTAAGTGTCTTTACTGTTGTGTTTCGTGAAGCCAAGAAATTGTTATCTATACTAACACATTCACTAACTCCTCACCTTCTTCAGGCTCATCTGAGATGTCATCTTCATCCAGTTCATACTGTGAGGATGAGTGTGGAGCTACAGGCTACAGCAGTGAGGTGGACTCAGTCCCCTCAAAAGGCGTCGTGGACTACACCACAACATGGTCACCTGTTGATCTGAGTGAGAGTGTGTGGCATGACCACAGCTACTCATCTGCCACTTTCTTCGACCAGCCGTCAGTAACACTGTCCCGCAAAAGCATCAAGGAGGAGCCTCTCAGCGATGATGATGGGCTACGGCTGGAAGAACGGGAGCTGAGTCGTGATGAATTGCGCGCCCGTGCTATGTGCCTGCCATTCTCTGTCCTGCAGATTGTTAACATGCCTGTTGAAGAGTTCCTGGAAGTTCTTGATGGTCACGGCTTTTCCCCAGAACAGGTGAGCCTCCTGAGGGACATCCGCAGGCGTGGTAAGAATAAGTTGGCAGCACAAAACTGCCGCAAGCGCAAATTAGATGCCATCACAGGGCTCCAGGACGAGGTGGAAAGGCTGCAAGTTCAGAGAGACAAACTACTGAGGGAGAAACATCTTACAGCCAAGACAATGGGTGCTGTGGGCCATCAGATAAGGCAGCTGACCAGAGACATCCTGGCCCGGCTGAGAGATGAATCAGGACAACCCCTGAACCCAGACAGATTCACCCTGCAGTGCGGGGCTAATGGGAGGGTTGTAGTTCAGCCTGTAAGACGGCCTGCTGTCTCCACATCTGGCAACAAAACAGACAAGAGAAAGAAGGAAAAAAAGCAATGATGCAGCATTTCCTGCTGACACTTGAGCTTTTAGGTTTTGTGATATTACTGAACTTAATTGCCTGACTCCTCTTTTATAAAAGTGTGTGTTGATTCACCACTGTTGGGAGCCTAAATTCAAAAAGAAAAGACACTCAGAAAATAAGCAAATGGAAAAATATGTAAATACATTCTCTCAAGGGAAAAATGTAGATCACACACTGGACATTCTCTTCTTGTTAAAGATGGGCGTGGCTGATGGGGTAGTTTAAGGGAACAGCTAAGCTGTGGTTAATGCTAGCAGTCTCTTTGTGCCTGTAAACATTAAAGTCATAGTCTTTATCATTTTTACAGACAAGCGTAGGCAACCACTCATCTAAAAGTCAACATGGCCAATATTGTGACATTTACAGACTGTATAGAGATCTAAGAGGGGGGATTCTGTTTGTTTACCTGTAATCTTGCCTCTAGTGTTTCCCTACTCAGTATAAGGATGAGGTTAAAGACTGTATTTATTAAAGTTTCTTAGGTTCCTGAAATGCTTGTAGGCATCATAGAACTGTTAAGGACGGTATCATTTTTTATTTTTTTTCCAAAATGGTAACCTTTGCTCAAAGTGATAAGAATATTGGAGCAGTTCAAAGTTTACCGATTTGTTTCTAGTACTGGAGGGCATGGACTGTTTGAGTAAAAAAAAATTTAAACTGAAATAAAAAATAATAAAAATTCAAATAGATGTCTTTTCCTTACATGTCTTGATGGCGTGGAGTATACCAATGATTAAAAGGACTTGGCCTTAATTTGCATTTGAAAAGTGTTTTGTGTGTACATGACACATAGGTGCATGTTATCATAATGAAAATGTTCTTACATAAGAATTCAGCCATAATTTGACTTGACCCCTTTCATTTGAAGTACTTCAGAGGTTTTGGCAAGATTATTCTACCTCACGGTTTAGTTTTTCTTCATTTTGGCTAAATTTAAAAATACCTTTTTTCTTTTAAGTGCACTCAATAACTACAAATCCATTATAAATGTGACCGTAATCAGACAAAAGATTCAGTTTCTAAAATGGAAAAATACAATCACCAGCCTTATTTAATAGGTTTGAATGCTGTTTGAATGTTGTTTTTTTTATATTTATATTTGAGATTATCCAAGAGTAGAATCAAATGATATTAAAGTTGCCATCTTATTTATGAGTACACAGGTTCATGTAGTCACCTGAGTGAGTAAAATGAAGAACGATGCATAAAGTAGGTGAATACAGATTAATTCATTTGAAGCACAATTTGACTTAACCCCCTTTCATTTCAAGTATTTTTGAGTTTTTAGAAAATTAGATTGTATCTCAGTCCACAGTTTTGTTCATTTCTGTCGAAATTAAAAATGCCCTAAAGTGCACTTGTTTAATACAAAGTCTTCATTGTCAGTCACCCAATTAGACATTAACTGCTAAATGAATTAAATAAAAAAAATTTGCTAACTCATATTTAAGAGGTTTGAATGTTGTTTGGATGTTTCTTTTGTTATATATATATTTGAGATTATCTGAGAGTTGAAGTATTAATAGAAGCTGCCATCTTGCTCTTGGGTATGCTGCTCAATAGGGTGAGCTGAGTGAGTGAAATGAATGGAGAAAGGTCCATAAAGTAGTTAGTGTGGTTTTAAGTTTTTCTTTGTTGTTGTTTGGCCTGAACTTTTCTTTGCTCTCTGTATAAATTTCATTTTCGTAAATATTTGCTTTGTTGCTGAAGTTAAGTGTTTGATTGCATTGTGATTTTTGTAAGTATGCTTGCTGAGTTGCTCTTCCAGACATTTTTTTAATTAAGAAAAAAAATAAATCTATTCAAACACTTTTGAAGGGCCTTTATTTTAAAACCACTGTTACAGGAACCTATTCTGGGGAAAAAAATGACGCAATCTGAAAACCCCAAAGACAGACACAGGCTTCCTTCCGGGCTTCCGTAGACGGCGCACACGTATGCGCACAAGTAGCTTTTGGCGCCTGTCCTGCAAAGCCACACTGCTGCAGATAAAGACATAAAGAATCAACTGACCGCGTGGAAAAGAAGCACTACTAAGGCGATTTCTATTGTTTAAGGGTATGTATGCAGATACCGACTTATTAAACGCTACGTTATCAACATATATGTCAGAGTTAATTGTTTTACTATAACGAAATAAAACGATATGCTTACCAGTTGTTTTATCTTCTGGACCTGGCCTCGAGCAAGAGAGATTGCACAGAGATTGAGATAGTTACTCTGTTGAGTGCAACTGCGATATTTTTACTTCAGCAAGCAAGCGAAAAGTAAACGTGTGTATTCCTGGTTACGCTCTAGTTGCATCCTCGATTTTAACATCAGCTGTTCGTTTCTATAACGTCGAGTACTGCATCAAACTTGATTTATCTTGTTGTTAGTGCAAGTTACGCTAGCATTACTCGTATGCTTTTTCTGCCTACGCAACTATTTAAATTAACGCCGCATTGCAGATGACACAATAAAGTGAAGGAGCTTTTCCATGAGGCTTAAAGGCCTAAACTATATCGGCTACAGTTAGCATGCGAGCTAATCCTCATAACGTTATGAGAATTTGGCTATTTTTGAATACTTTAGCGGTTTACCGCTAGGTTAGCTAATGCTATGTTTTCAATTCCTTTTGGTGGCTATTCCTGTGTCAGGGCTGCCTTGTTTTAATACGTTAGTGGGCAAATAACAGTAATCACACTTAATTTGTTTGTGGCGGATTTGTGCCCCACGGCGTCTTCAACTCAGTGTGGATAACAAACTATTCCTTCTTTCTTAGAGTACACAATGGGCAAGAAGCAGAACACCAAGAGTAAGAAGGATGCACAGGAGACACAAGAGGAACCTGAAGAATTTGTTGTGGAAAAAGTACTCGACCAACGTGTTGTGAATGGGAAAGTAGAATTCTACCTGAAATGGAAAGGATTTACAGAGTGAGTTGGCTGGGACTCCTGCCCCCCTCCCTCCTGCTGAGCTGGAAGTGCTTCCCTGGTATGGGGTTGTGCTATACTTTTGTTTGTAGTCATTGTGGTTGCATGAAGGAGGTGCCTTTGTTCATATAAGCTAGTTAATACTAGTATTTGCATCTTTTTTTCTTTTCTTTTTTTTTTTCTTTTTTTGATGCAAAGTGATGAGATGCAAATGTTGACTCTCTTCCTGCTCATTTAGCGCTGACAATACATGGGAGCCAGAGGAGAACCTGGATTGCCCTGAGCTGATTTCAGCATTCTTGGAGGCACAGAAGGATGTTAAGGAGAAACCTGCACCTGTTAAGAGGAAGGCCTCCACAGATGAGCCAGAGACAGAATCTAAGAAGAAAGATGTAGTGAGTTCCTTTGTGGTTTCATATGTTTTTCCAACCAGCATGACCTACATTGGGAGGTACCACTTAAATTCAGGACGGTCAAGCTTAACATGAGGACCATTCAGAGAAAAATCAGAAATAGTCACTTAACATTAACCAAAAAATACATAATTATAAGAGGATATATTGGGACATATATTAAGACCATTCTCTTGAAATGCAGCACCTTTTGAACTTATGTCAGAGTGTGCCAGGATTCAAAAAAGTCATTAGGAATCAAAGAATCATAATTCTCTGCCCTGGTTGTTTTTGCATATGCTCATGTTTTATGTTGTCGCCTCATTCAGGCTGAGAAACCACGTGGTTTTGCTAGGAACCTCGAACCAGAACGAATCATTGGTGCAACAGACAGTAGTGGGGAGTTGATGTTCTTGATGAAATGGTGAGTTGCAAAGGGAAATAATTTTTTGCCAGCTCTTGTTTTTGCATATGTTGCACATGCAATATTTCTAATCAGTATATTCATCATTTTAATTTTTGTCTTCGTTGTCATCCATCAGAAATAAATAGAATGTACAGTTAGGTCCATATATATTTGGCACTGATTAGTTCTATCTTTTTTTTTATGTGTTTTGTTAATTTAGATACATAAATTAATTGAATATGGGCTTTCGGTGAAGACTGGTTAATTTTGAGGGTATTTACGTCAAAATTAGAGAAAGGCTTTAGGAATTACAGCTCTGTTAATATGTAGCCCTTTGACTCAAAAGCCCAATGGCTGTTCTTCATTAAGCATGTAAAAGGTCTGAAATTGTAGCATTTGCATTTGGGAGATTTTACTGTGAACCCGCAATATGCATTTAAAAGAGCTCTTAATGCAAGTTAAAAAAAAAAAAAGAGAAGGCCATTTGGAGGCTGCAAAGACGAATCAGAAGGGTGAAGGCTGCATAAACATCAAGTTGCTAAATCAACACTTGAGTAAAAGCTGAGAGGTAAAAAAAAAAAAAGAACGCACCGGAGCTTGGTGCCATTAAAAAAAGACCTGGATTTCCACTGAAAATGGTGGTGGATGTTCGCAGGATCCTTTCCATGGTAAAGAAAATCCACTTTATAAAACATCCAGCCAAGTGAAGAATGCTCTCCAGGAGGCAGACATATCTTTATCCAGGTCTATGAAGGGAAGACTTCACAAGAGCAAATGCAGAGTGCATATCATTCATAAGGATAAAGAAAAGATCAGATTGCAGATTAGACTCTAAACTCTTAAGGGATAAAAGTCAGACCAGTTCAGGAAGCATTCTCTGGACAGAGAAAGATAAGATCATCCAGTACCAGAAGAATAGCTCATAATTCAAAGCATACATCACCTTTAAAACATGGTGGAGGCAGTGTGATGGAATGGGTATGCATGGTTTCGAGTTGATCTCCAGTGGATCACTGCTGGTTGCTAATGATATGACAGAAGAAGCCAGATGAATTCTGAAGGATGGAGAGCTATAGGTTCTGGGTCCTTCACAGTAAAAATTGGATAATGATCCAAAAGATGCTGTGAAAGCAACCAAGGGAATTTTGAAATAAAGGAAGTATCACAGAGTTCAAGTCAGATCAATCATCTGATCTCAAGCATGAATTTTATTTGCAGAGGAAAAAAGCCTAAATGCTCAAGGATCCATGAACAATCAATAACCTGCAATAAAGACTTGACAGAGCATCACAAAGGAGGAAATCCATTCTTTATTCTTCATTTCCCGCAAAGAATTCTCAACAGTGTTTGTTTGTTTTTGTTTGTTTTTTTTAAATTACATTTGGGTCCTTAAAAAATGGGTGACTTCCTTAATCTTTCATTGGATATTTTTCTTAAACTCTTTGAATTAAAGCTTAAATTTTGCACTTCAGTGAAATTGTCACTGTCCAAATATTTCTGGACCTAACCTGAACATCTACCTGTGTTCCTGCTGTAATTTATTTCCCTCCATTTAACTTATAACTGTAAGTTAAAATAATGGATTTAAAGTAAATTAAGTTGCTGTAATGCTTTGCTCCCTTCTTTTGCCTTTTTTAGGAAGGACTCAGATGAGGCAGATTTGGTCCCAGCCCGTGAGGCCAACACCCGCTGCCCTCAGGTGGTCATATCCTTTTATGAGGAGAGACTGACATGGCATTCCTGTCCAGAGGATGAAGCGCAGTAGTTCTTCCCTGTAGTCCATGCAGTCTCTTGCATTACCTTAACCTTTTCCTCAGGACTGGATTTTCTCCTGACTTGCCTTCTAGGTTTAGCTAAGTTAGTGTTTTTGTTTGTTAGGAAGATGTTTCAACACTTGCATGGCAGGCAAGGAGAGCTTTGTTGTACATATAAGCTTAGCCAATTGTGAAACTAGGTGATGGTGTTTTGATTTATAAAGAAAGAAGACTTCTGCTATCATTATAAATGACTGATCTCTTTAGCCCCTTTTCAGACACAAGGATGCACAGTAATGCTGGCTTCAGCAATCTGTTCGGTCACTGCAATCTGTTATTCAGACATGGATCACTCTTATGTTCCTAATGGCTTCATTTAGACATATCTGCGATAGTGATGGGGAGATCTGTAGTACACACAATTTAGCGATGCATTCAAAAGACTTGCGTTTGTGGGTGAGGTGTTACTACAGTTTTGAATCCCTCACCACCTTTTTCACAACAGTACAGGGTCTACGTCTGTCTGTGAGCTGTACTATGCTGCTGCTACCACACAGGTCTAGAGACTCTTCCCTTCTGGATTGTGAATAGCAAAAATGCATTATAGAGGAATGTTGTAATTGTATTTAAAGTCAGCTTCTAAAATTCAGGTTAAATGTCTCTCTCTCTCTATCTATATCTATATCTATATATATATATCTATATATATATATATCTATATATCTATATATCTATCTATATATATATATATATATAGATATAGATATAGATATAGAGATATAGAGATATAGATATAGATATAGAGATATAAAAAAAATATGTGTTATTGCAGTTTAGGGCATTAACTAGTGAGCTTTGCAACTCAGATCGCAAAAGATGAGCACAGTCGTGATCCCGTGCATGCATATTGTTAAGATTAACGTTACTTGGTTTTGACCATGGTGCGCATTTAGACATGAAGCCAATACATTCAGATGCAGTCCGATTCATGGCAACGAGCGCACAACTGAAAAGGGACTATTGCTAAAACCCACTACCACCTTCACATTTGTTTAAATGTTTTAAATTGTCAGTGACTACTTTATTCACTCTGCCACCTTCTCAATCTTGTTTTTGTTTTTCTACAGTAGTGATAACATTTTGTTCCATAAATACTTTTTGTATACTGTCTGTAAATATTGTTTGATGTTCTAATAAAGGTTTTATTAGGCCAGATTTTGGTGAGTTTTTATGGGTTCAAGGAAATTGGTGAAGTAAAATACAAATGTAGATTTTACTGGAA
>VUQI01062664.1:2410-21249 GCA_015106735.1 Paratilapia polleni | reverse complement strand
GGTTTAAAAAAACAAAAAATGGCAAAAAAAAAAAAAAAAAGCTCAGTTTAAGGCTTTGAAAACAGGACTTTACAAACCATTTGTTGACATCACAGTGGCTGCATCTATCCTTCATATATAGTTATGGTCACTAGCTGAAGCTTTGCTGCTCTCTGACTATCTGATCAAAGCATAATGAGGGAGCAGTGCTAGCAGCGGAGATCAAGACTGTTGATAAGCAATACTGACTGTAGATTGTTTCGCTTGGTCTGAAAAAAAAGAAAAGTTGGTAAAGTGCTATGAAAACACACAAAATCTAGTAACAAGGTGGCTAAGTTGGCAAAAATGAAGTGGACTGAAGTGTAATAATCACTTCTGTGAGTGAGAGGGATTTAAGGCTCTCAAGATGAGCTCTGATATATTTCCACATTTAAAAAAGTGAGTAACCAAAATTGAAAGCCAAATACCAAATGAACAAAGAGCCGAATAGTTGAATATATGAGTGCAGCCCTATCTGTGAGGTCATCATCTGCTTCTAACCATGGCTTATTATGTGACCAAAACTTCATACTAATGACCAAGCATAGATATTGTTAGACATGGACGTACTTCCTCTCCTGAAAAGTGAAGCCAGCGCAGAAGTGCCTTAAACTTGCATTCTTTTTAATGGTCACCAGGGGGTTGATAGCTGTGGTTGCAAAAATACTTCTGGTTCTACAGATGGGAAAATGGCCCTCATTTCCTGTCATACTGAACAAAAATGTAGTAGATTTTTTCATTTTAAGTTTCAGAAAGGAGGATTATCCAACATTCTCAGGCATGCAGTTTCACAGTCAGCTCCACCCTTCGCTCTTCACATCCAATTTCAAAACACCAAGATGGCGAAAAACACTGAGCTCGAGGTTTCATATAACAAGACAGATGAAAAAAAAAACAGGCCAGATCAACTGATCATGAACAAAAAATAAAGGCACTATTCTGATGTACTTCCACTTCACTCATTTCCTGAACGTCTTTAAAGATTACATCCTTCACCAGAGTAACATGCATTTACTAGGATTAACAGCTCCACCTGGGTACCACTGTACAGGAAGATGGAACCGTGGTATCGTGGACATTTGTATTGCGATTTTGGACTCGGTTTCATAATTATTACACCCCTGCTGATATGTGTGTGAATCTGTGTGTTTGTTTCTTTAGAACTGGCACAAAGGATGTTTCCACTGTGAAGTTTGCAAGATGACGCTGAACATGAAGAACTACAAAGGCTACGACAAGAAACCCTACTGCAATGCGTGAGTCCCGAGTCTCTCTCTCTTTTAACATATCACTTAGGGCTCCCTCCCTCTTTGCATTATAAATAACATCACATGCTCTCAAATGTTTTGCATGTTGTACTCTGTAATGGTGGGTTTGCAGAGTACTTATCTAACCTTTCTTGGACTGAAGTGTTGCGATTATACATCCATGAACGTTCTCGGAGTATAAACAGCATCCACTGGCTGTAGCTGCTGTGTTATTATCTGCAGGCGGTTCATATCTGTGTGGTGATCCTTTCAGGTTTTTATAGCAGCGGTGGTTTTGGTTTTTGCATGGTTTCAGTGGTTTTGGTTGAGAGCCTAGCCCAACTGCTGCTTCTCCTACAGAGCATTTCACTTCACTGTTAGCATGCTCTGCTTGTTATTATCTGTGCAGTTTGATACACAACACTGCCATTTATTGCCAGTAGGGAATATTTAGTGTGCATTACCAGACCTTCACAGACAAGATTAAAAACCCTCCAGGGATTCAAGACTTGGATCTGCATTTGATGGATGATGGGAATAAATAACAGCTTGTGATGCTGACCTTGGGGTCGTATCTTATTGGGAGGTTGTGGCTTTGACCTTTGACCATCTTACTGTTAGTTGGTTATAATGTTGATGATCTGACAGGTGAAAATTAGAGTGTCTGTCCTTATTGTGACCTGCTCTAGAAAACAGCATCATCCATCCATTCATCCGTCGTCCAGTTTAACACTATTAAACAAATGAGTTTAGTGTTGTTATGGAGGACTTTGTTATTAAGTGTATGTCATATCTGTGATTTCTTTTTTGTTGCCACACACAAACCTCGTTTGTTTAACAGTGTTAAACTGGAAGCTATAAAAGATCTCCAGGCATGAGAGGTCCACAAAGTGGTAGCCCGTACCGCCACCCTGATGTTAATAACTCAGACTCTGTATAATTCGCATGTACAATGACAATAAAGGCTTCTATTTTACTGTATATTTACCATAGGGTGTGATACATTACACCCTATGTGTCCTTTTCCCACCACTTGGAACCCTAAAAAAAATGTGTCACTGAGCTGTTGTGGGCATGCAGTCTTACTGGACATATTTATAGTCTTTATGTTCGTTTCCATTAACTACAGACAGTGAAAAATACCAGTCACTAAGGAAGAAAGTTAGAATACGCTCCACAAATGAATGATTAAAAAACAGGTACATGTACCCACATCAAACTTGTTGTAATCCTTTCCTGTAAATGACACTGTTTGAATCTCTATTAAGTGATAATACATTCTGAATTCATGTGGTTATGGAATAATAGTCAAAATTAGTTTCTAACTGGAAAAATCCACATGAAATCCTTCTCAGGTTAGAAAATTTTGATACACAAGTTGCTGAGTTGTTGTTATACACGAAAACATGGTGGATGTAAGTAAATATTTGGTTAATGTCAGGAAAATTTTGATTAATGTTTCAAGTTTATGTATTGCGTATCATTTGTTGGCTAACATTTAAATTGTAATTCTGTATTAGAGTGTAACCATTAGTTACTGTCCATGTAGAGTGGTCTTGAACAGTTATTTATTAGCAAAGAAAATAATGATAAATTGGGTAAAGCATTTTTAGACTGGAAACAGGTATTAATGTGTTGTCCCGACTTAAAAGCACATGAATACAGCAAAGTCTAAGAAATGACTTCCCAGCTCATAAAATCCAACTATCTGATGAGTGTGTGGATGCAGCGACAGACAAATTGCAGACAAACTGACCTTTAATGCAGCAGAAAGTTAGAAAGATAACAAATGCATGAACGGAAATGAATTGAATATTTTTTTGTAGTACTTTTATCAGAGAATTATCTTTTGAATCCCAGCCAGCAGTGAAGAGAACAAGAACACTTTTTCCACCTCACCCTCCTGTCAGACAAACCAGCACTGACTTACTGGCTCTACAGACATAGACACAAAAACAAACTCACAACAGTGGGCTTAAAGTCAGAGGCGTTAAATGGACCTTTGACCCTGGGAGGTTAAAAAGGTGTTTCCTCTGAGCCGGTGGAACACACCTTTGTTTTCTCTCAGATGTCTTTTGTCCTCCTATAAACAAACAGCACTTTAATCCTGAACAGAGCTCTCAAACTGATACCGCTGTTTGCTGCAACTGGTGCCTTTTTCAGTGAAAGTCTTTCAGGGTTTTTTTTTATATCCTCTCACCTTCCTGACATTTCTCAGTGGTGCAAGGTTTATGGCAGTATTTGTGTATTTAAAAAAAACAAAAAAAAACAAAAGGTAAGCTGTTGGTTACGTGAGTTATTGTAGGTTGGGGTGTGAGCAATTAGATGACTAAATAAATAGAAATACCATGTGTTACTTGCCATTTCATCAGTGTACAGTACTGATTAACTGTATAGTTAAGGAGCTCCAACAGACACTCCCGTGCTAATGCCTCCATGTTGTAAGCAAGCAGGGTGGGAAGTAGGACAGACAACATCTGGTAAAACCAGCACAGTTTGGCAGTATTTTCATACAGAAAACAAAAATACAGTTCTATGTAAACTGTATCTTACATGCAAATATCATATAAAAAGTCCAGCTCATAACAACTCTGAGTTGGGTGAATATTTTTATACCTGATTCCCCTGGATAATAGAGTTAGGGCTGTGGCTGTGTTGATTTACAGGTGTCCCACACAGGCAGCTGATGTCTGCTAGGCCACATCCACTACCTTGAGTTATTACACTGGAACTCTTCACTGTGTGCTTGTGCTGTTGGTGCCTTTTGGAGCATTTTTAATGGGTTATCTGACTGATAATATGGCCTCATGTGAGGTACAGACTGTCCCAGCACTTGAAATTCTAGTATTTTATTAGTCTGTTACTCAGCACTAATTAGCTGATATGTGTGTTTCACCCATACAGTTTACGAATGCAGTTTGCCAGCCTTAGCTGATAAATTAGCACTTCACTCTTTCATCCATATAAAGTAACTTCTGGCTCCATAAAACACGGCAGCGGCCAAAACACTAACATCGAAGCTTTAAATTGCGGAGTCCAAAACCAGTTGGTGATGTCACGGTGGCTATGTTCATGCTACAGTCATATGGATGTTAGCTTGTGCCTGAAATGGGCTAGGGGATGAAGGGAGTAACAAAGTGTCTGGATGAAAAGAAATGCAATAAATAATTTCAGTTCAGAGCAGCATCTTTATGTTATTACAGTATTGAAAATCATAGCCTTGGGATTTCTAAATACCCTGGTATACCATAATATCATGATACTGCTCAAGTCTACTCACCATCAAGTAATATTATGGGATTTACAAATGCTACGTCACTTTCTAAATGAGGACTACTCACATTTGTTTTCTAAAAGCAGCTTTAAGCTGTTATTACCTCTTAGTTTCTGTGTTGTACTTCACAAAAAGCCAAATCTGGTATGTTTAAAATAAGCTGCAGTTTCTATCATATAATTTGTGGACATAGAAAATAAATAACACCACATAACACTGTGGGTTAATTTAAGTCAGTCCTCCCTCCACTTTCACACACTTGATAATGGCTTTAGATTGTGTATTTTTCCCACAAACACACTACGTTAGAGTGTGTTTGCTCTCTGCTGAAGAAAGTCACAGCAGGTCAGTTATTCCACTTAACACGGCGGCTTTAAAGACTGGAAATCTTACATATATCTGAGGTTTCATGTTAGCTTCCCACATTTGGTCCTTTGGCTTTTTAATTAGAAGGTACTTAACACACAGTCATATAAATTCCTTCCACTTCTCCAGGCCTAGAAAGACTATTTAGTCTACGAGAGCAAACCCATGAGCACGATTTGTGGACCTAATGCAAAAATATTTAATTTGTTTAGCAATTTGTTTAAAAAAAACCCCAAAAAAACCCAAAACAAAACATGATTAGACATATAAACAGCTGTAACAGCTGTAAACTGTGTGATCATGACTTATCTTTAAATGTGTGAAGTTAATAATGGAAATAGACAGGAGGCCCAAGTCTCATTAGTGACCAAATATTTATTGTTCAAATATGTGCTGTTCATGTTAATTTGTGAATTCCTTTTGATTTCACGTATAAACATGAACAATATTTTCTTTTTGAAGACAGTAATTTTAAATGAACAAATCAATAATTTTGGAAAAGCAACATTTACCAGTTACAGTTCTATAAATGTAAGGCAGCTGATTTAAATTACTTTAAAAAGTGGGTTAAATTCAAGGCTTTATATTAGGATGTCAAATAATGTAATAAAATCAAATGATCATAAACTAAACCTCATCACTTAATTCTAAAATATGAAACAGAATTCCTGTAAAAAAGGTTTGATGACTGAAAAAGTAAAAATCAAAGTGCACTGACAAAGATAAAGGCAGATTTCTGTTTGTGTCTAAAGGCTTAGCTAATGTCCACCATGACTGAGACTCCTGTAGTGATTAATGGCTCCCAGTCAGTGTTAATATTCAGAGTTGATGCTCAAATGTTAATAAAAACTAGTGTTTCTACACCTTACAGTGTATTTCTTAACACAAATATTGTGTACAAGTACTTTTAATTATAATAAAAAAAATTAGAACATTCATAGTGACATTTTGACCTTCTTACTATAAAATTTGCTAAACTAATTGTTTTTAATTTCAAATGTAGCAAAATCACTTTACTTTGGTATGCTATACGAAGTTTGAATTTACCTTCTTAAATACTACACATTTAAAATAGACAGGATGGTATAACTTGCCCTTCTTAAGTTTGTTACTTATTTTTTTGAAGCAATAAGTTTGAATTTTTTTAAACTAAACTGACTTACAGATTTTACAGTGCATTTCCAGTAATGTTTAGTGTAAGGAAGATCATCTTGTCTTGGTTTTGTGTATAACCATGAACACTTTCTTTCTAAGATGGCCATTGCTGCCACATGCATAAAATAATGTTTTTTTGGGGGGGGACCTTTTTTCTAATTTAATTTCCATAAATGTAAAGAAGTTGCTCTAAATGACCTTAAATAATTAAGCTTGGTAATTTAGATCTGGTAATTTATGATAAACATTTTTGTTAGTTGTGTCATTTAATGGGTCATTTAATGTAGTAAAAAGCTAATAAACAGTTAATCCTTATAACTGAATTATAAAATATGAAACAATAGAGTTCCAGCAAAATGTACTGATGGGAGAAAAAAGTAGAAAGTCAAAGAGCGCTGACACACAAGATAAAGCCAGATTTCTGTTTGTGTAAAGGTTTAGCTATTAACAGGCTATGTGACTGAGGCTCCTGTAGTGATCAGTGACTCCCAGTCAGTGTTCATGTTCAGGGTTGTTGTTAAAAAGTAAATAAAACCAGTGTTTCTGTAACTGTGCTGTATGGGGCACAAAGCCTGAGATCTCTGTCTCTTAGCACAAAATGTAAATCTAAAAATCTGGTAACTTGTGATGAACTTTTGCATTAATTGTGTCATTTAATGTAGGAAAAATCAAAATCTAAGCCTTATAGCTGAATTCTAAAATTATTACACAGAGTTCCAGCAAAAGTCTTGATGGGGAAAAAGTTGAAAGACGTTCCCTGACAAGAAGAAGCCGTATTTCTGTTATTTTTTTGTCAGTTTTCTGAATCACTGTATAATTAGTTCCTTCCACTGCTGCCTGCCCTGCTGTCTTTGCTGTCTGTTTGTTACTGTGTCAGGTTTATTTACTGTGCAGAAAAACGGCTGCAGACTTCCTGCAGGGATTTCTTACTCATCAGTGAGAGTTTTGCTTTTGTACCTCACTGTTACATGTACCACTCAGTGTACAAACCAGCATCCTGTAATTACAGAGTCTCTGTAAGACTGCGACTCCCTCTGACGCGGCTTGTTTTTGGTGCTGCTGGATATAACTGGTGTCTATTGTGCAAAAGCCCAGCGGCTATGTTGTTCTTGGCTGCTTGTGTCATGCTTCTGATCCCTCGCCATTGTTGAGCTGTGGCTGAAGTCAACACTATAATGACAACAATAGCATCTGAATTGACAGCCCCAGTTCTGCTCCTTCTGTTTGTCTTTGTTATAACGACCTGCTTCACTTTATTCTTGATGTTCTTTACAATAAAGAAGTGTAGATTCTACTAATTTTATTGATCAAACCTGATGGTTTATAGTCATTTAAATGGGGGTAATAGAGTAAAGTCTAACTTTTTAACTTAGGATTTTATTTATTTAATTTCAAAACTATTCCAGACTTTACACAGAGCATGCATCCTCAGTGGCAATGCTGAGTCTTGGCAGTCTTTTTAGTGTCCATCTGCTCTTTGAGTTTGCACTTATTTTACAATTTTACAATTTCTTCAATTAAATAACCGGAAATGACAGCAAGAAATCTTTTTTCCCCCCCTCACTAAAATTTCCATCTGCATGCAGTTGTCAAATTTGCATTTTGACTCACCCGCCAAGGTATTTGGTAAACACTTCCCAAGCATTTTTTAACCAGCAGAAGTTTCAGAATCTCTTTTACAAGAGTTTCTTGGTCCCAGATAGGCAGCATTAAATTAAAATGTTTTATGATGCCCTCTTGCTGTGTGGCAGCAGTGCTAGCCAATGGGCCAATATTCATTTGAGTTAATGAGACTTATTAAGATACATACAAATATAAAGGATCCTTAGAATTTAATAATTGGATCCTTAACCGTTTTGATCACCGTCTTCAGAATCCTTACTTCTATAATCTACCACTGGAACTACACTCCTCTTTGCACAGTGCATGACTGCCCAAGACTGCCCTTAATAGTGTCCTTCTGCCTCTGATTATTGTGTTCATTGCTTGGTTATGGTTAGATGGCCATTTAGATGGTTAGGTAGTATAAGTCGTCTCGATCACTTCCCAGGGTAAGTAGACTATGGCTAAGGTGTTATGGTCTCTAGTTTTTGAGGTGGTTTTGAGTTGCCTTGGAATTTGTGATTTCTAGATCTGAGTTTTTTTATTGTTAGGTTGAATTTTGATTCCTGTTTGTTTCCGTAATTCTTCCTGCATTTTGAGTTTTTGTTCTTGTTGTATTTGAGTTGTAGTTACCGTTTTGTGTTTGTGAAGTTTGTTCTTTGCATTTAGTTCCTTGTGTTAATGACCATGGTCCCGTGCTTTTTCAAATCCTATCTGCAGCTCCAAGAGGAGAGGCAGACAAAAAAAAGAGGGGGGCAAGAAGGGACAAGGATTACAGAGGCACATGAGGGCCAAAACTCTAACACACAATGCCTAGTGACACTATTAAAGGACTAATGCAACTAGAAACTAGCTTTCACAAGCAGTAATGTTCCAGAGAAACCTCATGCTGTAATTTCTCACACACAGGGTTCACTGTTTTCTTCAGGCAAAGGCGCACACACACACGCACACACACACACACAGAATCACACACATGGGTTCCTATGGCAGGTCATGGGTTGAGTTTTAATCTGTAGTGTCTGAACCAGGACACCATATGACCTCTGAGCTGTTTCATTAACAAGGCTCTGCTGCGCCAAACCTTACCCAGTCTCTGAGGTGACAGTCATCATTTGTCATCATTTGTCAGATTAAATTTGTCAGTTTATTTCTCACGCACTACATGATAAATCATTAGCTTTATATGCGTGGAAATGTAATTTGTGCTCTTGCTTGAGCGAGACTATACATTGTCTATGTGCAGTATATAAATGCATTAGCAAATTATATCTGCAGCTATTTTGATAAACTTATCATTTTAGTTTTCACTCAAGCAAAACACAAAACGTTCTCCGATTTCACTTCAGGGGGGATTACTTGCATATCTTTCTTTATTATGATTAAGCAGCAACCTTTGCAAAGAAAAATTAAGAAAAAGTATCAAAAACTGCAGTACCTCTAATGGCCACTTGAAGCTGGCTCCAAAAGTGAGTCAGTCCCACAGCCTGTACATAAAAGATGCACATAACCACCATGACATCACCTTTTGGTTTGTAGAGTCCTGTTTTAAAGCATTGACATAGCATTTTGGCCAATAAGAAGTTAGCCTTTGGGAACCGGAAATGGCCATATTTGGACATAGAATTGGCGTGCTTAATTACCAGTTGCATTCAGTTATATAGGTGTAATGCACACATGCAGATACTACGCTTTTTTTAAACTTTTTTACGCTTTATTAATAAAACCAATAAAGTAATTTGTTAAGTTTAGGCAAAACACTACAAATAACATAAATAAAATACAAAAATTTCACTCACAAACTCTGGAGTACAAAATTCTTGGAGGGGCTGTACCTCATAGCAACCCATATTATTTGTCAAATAGTCCCATTAAAATGCTTGAGGTCGAGTTTGGTGAATTAACTAAGGTGAAGCTTCAGCTACAGTCGACTGGCTATAGCTGCCTGTGTTCACGTCCAGTTGTCAGTTTAATCGGCTACGCCCCTAATCTGAAAAGTTTAAACAGGTGAGTTATTTAAAAATTCACCCCTGAACAGTTGCTATGAAGGGGAAACTATGCATAGAGACCAAAACCATTTTTTGTAGCAGGCTGTGAAGATATTTATTTCTGCTTTGAAGTTGGACATTTACAGCAGAAATAAACATGTCTACAGCTGCTACAAAAACAGTTTTGGTCTATAGCCAATTTTGCCTTTAACTTTGCTACAAATATGGTCACTTCTGGCTCAAAAAAGACGACAACCAAAATGCTAAATGCATGTGTGAAAATGATGTCTCATGCTCCCTGAACCACTCTTTCACAATTTGAGCCTGACAAATCCTGGCATTGTCATCTTGGAATATGCCTGTACCATCAGGGAAGAAAGAAAAAATCCATCCATCCATCCTATTCAGGGTCGCGGGTGGAAGCTGGAGCCTATCCCAGCTGTCATAGGGCGAGAGGCGGGGTACACCCTGGACAGGTCGCCAGTCTGTCGCAGGGCTAACACAGAGAGACAGACAACCATTCACGCTCACATTCGCACCTATGGCCAATTTAGAATTACTAATTAAACTAATCCCACTAACTGCATGTCTTTGGATTGTGGGAGGAAGCCGGAGTACCCGGAGAGAACCCACGCAAACACGGGGAGAACATGCAAACTCCACACAGAAAGGCCCTGGCCAGATGGTGGACCTTCTTGCTGTGAGGCAACAGTGCTAACCATCGCGCCACCGAAAAAAAATCCACTGATGGAAAAACCTGGTCCTAATTTTTTGTTTACGTAACTTTATTGAACCTAGACCTCCAATCCAATGGAAGGCTCTTACCTATTTGCTTAGTTAAATCCAAGTGTTGATTTTTTTTGGCTGGTCAGTGTATATACTGTATCTGAAAATGAGACCTTTATTTGAAAAATGATTAAAGTGGCAAATTGAGAAAACTACTAGCAGATTAATTACACCCCCACCGCAAATGCATTTTTTTTTTTTTTGCTTGTGGAAATATTTTTAATAAATTTCAAATTAGATTGCAACTGTTTAAAAAGGAAAACAGTGACATATTTCCAGTGATGCAGCAGACAGGCTTTCCAGCATGTTGCAGCAGAAACAGTCTGCTGACTAGGTTTGTCGGAGGAGTCTTCCTGCATGAAATATTTCTGTTTAATTAAGTGATCCTTTATGCAAATTAGTATTAATCAAAGCTGGTTATGTAACAGTGCAAACCAGCTGCTCATGTGAACATGAAGACACATGCGACAGATCACCGTGAAGTCTAAAAGATGTCTCTCATTCAGTCTCCATCATTGTGGTTGTATATACAGTACGTGTTTAAATTGACTAATGTTAACGTTATTCTCCATGTTGTGTGCATGTTAACAGCCTTTTATCAGCTCAGATTGTTGTGGTAAAGACTGTGTGGTTATGTAACACAACTGCCCACATAACCCAGATACTCCAGTCTTATTGTGCTCCTCACAGCACAGAGAGAAAATACTGTTCATTTCTGTCTCTAATGCTTCATTGAGGCAGTTGAAGTGAAAGTAAAACAGATATAATTTATGTTTATTTCATGCATCTTAGTCAGAGTGTCTGACTGTACAGAGTAAGCAGGTGGAGGACGAGCACCTCCTCCAAGTGTTTGTGCAGAAATCAGTCATCGTCCTTTAAGATCTATTAACAGCTTCACTCCTCGGTTTTTAGATGTCTGTTGTATTAATATTAATTTTGCATTTCATTGCAGCTACTGGAAACTTTAATGATGATGTTGCAGGATCAGAAATCTGCAAGAGTTTAACACTAACTCAGCAGGTGCAGGCTGAAGATTACACGCTGTAGTAAGCCGATAAATATTCTCCTGTCTAGTTAAAAAATACAGAAAATGTTGCATTTATGTTTGTTGTGTTAAACATGCATTAGGGATGTTTTTCGTGCATTTAAAGCTTTTTTTTTATTAACAAAATCCATAGTGCAATGAATGAAGAAGCAAGATGAGGTTATCCATTTAGCTGTTTAGTTGGGTATCAATTAATTTGTCTGTGTTAGCAGGTAGCCTGAAGAAAGCCTGTTTTATATAAAACAGCTCACCTAGCCAAACAAGAATTTGAGGAAAACAATAGTTGAAATCAGCTGGACATTCAACTGATGGTGGGATCATTTAGTTTTTGGGATATAATCTAAAGCTTTCTGTCTTCTGGCTAATGCCTTCTAACATGGACAAATTGCAAGCTGTCTCACATAATGAAACCCTGCCTCAAGTGTACAAGGTTGGCCATTTTCAAATTGCTTTACCATGTTATGAATCACCAGATTCATGCAGTGTAGCCAAGTGTAGCTGGCTGGCTAACTGTATCATGGATCACGCTAGCTGGTGAAGCAATATGGCAAGCAGGATACAAACTTATGTAGAGTCAGGTCTATAAGTTTTTGGATAGTGACACATTTTTTGTCATTTTGCCTCTGTACACCAGCACAATGGATTTTAAATCAAACGATCGAGACGCATACTGTACTCTCTGCTCAGATTTAGCCAAATGCTGTAAAACTGATAGTGTTTCACAGAGCAAATGGATAATGACCCAAAGCAAACTGCAAAAGCAACCCAAGATTTCTCATGGCAAAGAAATGGGATATTCTTTGATGGCCAAGTCAGTCACCTGATCTCAACTCAATAGAGCATGCCTTTCAGTTATTAAATACAAACCCGAATGCAGAGAGACCCACAAACAGGCAGCAACTGAAGGCCTAGCAGAGCATCTCAAGGAAGGAAACGCAGTATTTGGTGATATTCATGGGTTCTAGACTTCAAGCAGTCAGTGACTGCAAATGATTTTCATTCAACTATTAAAAACAATCCTTATATATAAAATTATGGTGGTTTGTCCAGTGAATTTTGAGCCTCTGAAAGTGAGGGACTGTGTATAAAGATGGCTATAATTCCTAATCAGTTAATTCAGTTCTTTTGTAAAACTCCTTGAATTAAAGCTGAAAGTCTGCACTTCAATCACAACTTGACTGTTTGATTTAAATTCCACTGTGATGGTGTAACTACCAACATGGGCGCAGTTAGCCAGCTAGCTGTAACTTAGCTACACAGCATGTATCTAGTATTGGTAGCTTTGTTAAGTCCAAGTCGGCTTTGGTGTCATTACTGACAGTACGATGGACAAAGAGGAATATACCAGTGCAGGACAGTCTCGTTTATGTCTTGTCACTGTTTTGGCCGACTTGAGCTCGTAAATGGTGTGCAATCACAGCTGCAGATAAATGCAAGCAGGTGTTACTAATAGTAAGGGTTTTCTGAGGTCATGCAGTCCTCAAACATGTTCCTATCCTTTAAAATGACCCACATAACAATGCCTGAAGTATTTGCAGTTCCCAGAGTAATAAGGTCCAGTTTAAAGCTAGGTGGGGTGGTGATGTCACAAAAGCTTTCAGCTTTCAGCCAGGAGACCTGGGTTTAAACCTCATATTGAACCACTTTATAAGGTTTCTTTTTCACTTGATACTAAAGTAGTTGAATAGGGTTTAAATATAACTATCACTCATAATAAAACTTTGAACAAACAACCTGTAGAGTCATTTTTGTGGGAAGAAAGTTTCTCAAGTTTCCTCGTTGCTCCACACAGATCTGTTTTCTGCCTTCTGTTGCATTTTGCTTCATCATTACACAAACCTTTCCACCTCAACTAAATGCCATATACTCATGTCGTCACTGTATTTTTTAATTTTTGTCCCTCAGTTTCTGTGTTTCACTTGGGGTTTTCTGCACAAATTCAAATTGCGCATCAAAACAGAGCAAAGAGCTCAGTGCTGTGACACAAACAAACAGGTCTGTCTCACAGAGAGAGAAATAGAAGAGAGTGGGGAGAATGAGAATAAATCCGACTGTGAGAAACAAAGATGGTGAGTGCAGCTCGTTGAGAGACGAAGCTGCTGAAAGATATAACAAAACTTATGTAACCCGTCGTCTAATCTTTCATGGTTCGACTCGAGAGTCTGCTGAGAGGGGACGAGGAAGGGAACAGGAGAGAAGAGAGGCAGATACAGAGACAAAGACCAAGTTAGAGACAGTTTTAAGAAAATAAATCAGTAGAAATGTGAAGGATTAGAGAAGCAGAGGGCGACTGGGAGGCTCAGTCATCACCATGAAAGAAAATAGAGGAAGAGGACAGAGGGATGAGCAACGGCTTTATTGAAGGCCGGCTGAGAGCGTTACGCATGAATGAATGAACAGAAAGACGAGGGACAGTGAAGAGAGATCACTGGGGACAGTGTCCTGGTGGTAGAAGTGCCGTGTCTCTATAAACAGCCCCGTGATGAGATGGTGCTCTGAATTCACTACAATTTATGTTGTTGTTGTGTTGTCATCAAAAGCTGTGTCATGGTGGAGAGAGAGGAAAAGCTCTCAGGAGGCTGAGTTAGACCTCTCTGTTCCCTTTCTTCCTTTCTTCTTCTACTCTGCTCAAGTCATACACGTCTTTCCTCTTATTTTTACTTTTTTATTATTTCATGTTTTGTTTTTTCTCCTTTTATCCTCCCTTTTCCTTTCCTTTTATTTACCCATTCTTCCCCACTTGTATTGTCTCCCCTCTTTTCCTTGTTTTTTCTCCTTCCTTTTATCCCTTCTCAACTTTTTTAACTTATCTTCTGTAATCTTTCCTTCTTTCCCTCATTTAACTGCTCTTTGTCTTTCATTTATTTTTCCTCTCTTTATCTTCTCTTTTTTCTATTTTTATCTACTTTATTTAAAATTGTATTTAGTCCACTGTTCTTATTTTCTTTCCTTTCCTCTTTTCCTTTTCTTTTTTGTCCCCTCTCATGTCCTGCTTTCCTTTTCATTTCTTTCCTGTTTTCTTTCCTTTCTTCCTTTCTTTTCTTTTTCTCTCCTCTCCTCTCCTCTCCTCTCAGTATAATAAAGATAAGTTGTTAAGGCCACTGAGGACACCACAGTCTCTTGTGTCCTTCTTAATAAAGATATAAAACACCACCATTTGCTGACTGAGACTCTTGTCTCCATGAACCAGAGACAAAGGGCCTGTCTACACAGCAGTATAACATAAGGACAGGGACTGGGTTACAGTCCTGCAATCGTCTGCAACTTTTAAAGTAAAATTTGTGGCCCAGACTTTGTTCCTGCATCAGTGAAGACGGAGACAGAAATTATGTTCCTGTTGTGAAGAAAACTGGAGTTGGTAGTTTAATCTAGAGGAAATCTTTTGAGATTTTTCTTACAGTATAACTCCAGTAGGGTACTTAAGGTGGAAGGAGCACAGATCAGGAAGCTGGCACAGGTTATCACCAGTACCAATCAATTGTTAATCCATAATCCAGCATTACATATTTGGTGTACCTGAGTCGAGCAGAGTTTTGTTGCGGATAAAAATTTTTTAAAAAAGTCTTCTAAAATGTCATTAATTCGCCGTAAAGAGAGCTGAATCTTGTCTTCATTGTAAAGAGACCTGAGGTTGGTGACCTACAAAGACCCGAGAGGTAGTTGTTGAGCCGGTCGTTGTGTTGATGTTAATCTTGGTTTTGGTGGTGCTGCTGATGTTGTTAGTGTTGGTATTGTTGGTGTTTTTGGTGGTGATTTTGTTAGTGTTGTTTCTGTTGTTGGTGGTTTTGGTGTTATTGGTGGTTTTGGTGTTGATGGTGGTGTATGAGTTGGTGTTGTTGGTGATGTTGATGGCGATGTTTGTGGTGGTGTTGGTGGTTTTGGTGTTGCTGTCAGTGATGATGATGTTGGTAACTTAACTTAAACGATTAGTTAAAAATATGGGACAAACGAGCTTCTGTAAAGGGACGGTGGTGAATTGATGTGACAAGTCTGATTCACAGTCATGAAAGAGATGAGCCGGTGATTTGTCCTCCAAAATATGGGTACAGTGCCAGCGATTGTAGAGCTGATTAGGTTTGAGGTTTACTTGTCTTATTTTGAAATTATTTGGGGTAATTACATAACAGAGTGCAGTCTATTTCCCAGGAGGCAGAATAACAGCGTGGCAGTACTTTAATGATATTTATAGAGGTCAAAATGTTTTCTTTAATATGGGATATGTGATTTCTCTTCAAAAAAAAATCTAAAATCTTCCATCATTAGTTCATTTTTTTTTCTTCTCTGTATCCCTCAGTGTTAAATTCAGACTTCTTCTAATCTCAGCTGTAGATCTTCCCGGCAGCCTGCTATTAAATCTTCTGAGTGATTGTATCTCTTACTTAAATAAGCACAGCCAAAATTAACTCCCCTCATTTGTCATGGTCTTTTATCGGAGCCTGCCACCAACACAAAGCCATGAGGAGTGGCTAAATGTTGATGAAGGTGAATTAATTAAACATGAGTCGGCAGAAGTAATGGTTCAGCTGCTTAATCAGTCCACTATAGGAGAAGGTTCAAGTTAATTCTGTTTAAATAGTGACACAATAGAGGCACTCTATGAAACCAGTCCATTCTCATTCCTGGGGTTTAAAATAATGCTGTTTTGTCAAAGCCGCTGGTCTCTTACATTTACACACAAGGTGTCCTTTAATGGTGGTGTGTGATGCATCAGGTCATGGCAGTCCACTTGTTTAGAGTGATCATTAGCCATTTCCAGGTTCAAATGCTCCTTCAGGTCCCAACAGCAAACAAACACCACTGACAGTTAAAAACAATCCAAACACTTTAAGTTGTCTTTATCACTGTGCAACAAAAAGCATATTTATGCAATTTATGCTCTTATTTAGGCAGGGAGTTTACTGAATATGGGCATTTTGGTGCTTTTAGTCAGAGCTAAAGAAAAATCACCAGCATGCAAACAAAAAAACCCCCCCAAAAATACAAAAACAAAAAAAAAAAAAAAGCTCAATCATAATCTTTTTGTTATTCTAATGATCATAAATAACAGGATTGATGGAATGCATGGATTCCTTTCACATAAATGTCTTCTGCAATACACACACTGATCACATGTCATCACCCCAAAAGGCCCATTTAGAGCCAGAAAAACAGCTGTTATATCAGCTGTCAAAAGATTTTTAACCCCAGGTTTGGTACATCTTCAGCCTGCAAGTTTAGCAAGATGGAAATGATCTTAAATTTTTTGGAGGGACCTGAAACTAATGATTATTACTGACATCACTGAATCTGCAAATTTGTAATTTTGTTTTATCAACACTCAACACAGCACAAAAGTCTTGATTATGTGTTTAGGTCCTGGTTCATCCAGGCAACAGTTTTAGCCCATACCCTCCAAATGTCTGAACCAGGAGACTGCAGACATTACATTTCCCATGGTTAATGACTTATTCTTATTTCTTATAAATTTTATAACTTTTTTTTTAGATCTTTAGGTTATTTTCTTTTATTATTATTAACTATTGCGTGAACTGGACTGGTTTCAAATTATTAAAAAAATTAAAATTATTATAAATTTTTTTTCTCTGCTTAATATAACCATGTTATTGTGTGTATTATATTTTTAATATATGTTGGATACATCATTATATATACACAGCATTATTTTACATATATATTTATCTTTTTCAGCCCCATATGTCAGCAGAAACAGAATGAACTTTAACTTCAGGCTGGATGATTTTTCAATTTATGCAGCTTATTTCACAGCATCTCTGTGAAAGGGAGTATTGTTTTATTTATTAACTCCTTATGCCCCAGGCTGCTTTATTTTTATTTTTATTTATGCATCCTGATTTTGATTAGGAACTGCTTCACAATTGTAAAGCCAAAATAAACAACCCTGGGCTCTATGAATAAAGGACTCTTGGGAGAGTTTTGAAATACAATAAGTTTCCATTTACTTCCACCTAAACAATTTCTAAATTAGAGGGTGAACACCAGCCTTCTAACAATGAGTCAGTGACCGATGCTATTGAAGCTGCTCTAAAGTCTCAGCAGAAGTGAAGCAGAACAATGCTGCACCCATTTTAGTCATTGTAGTAAAAGGCTGCATATCTATTTTAGTCATGTAGGAAGCTTTGGAAAGCGACTTGTTGGTCTTGGTCATGTATTAATAAGAGATAAAGCCTGATCCTAGAGCTGTGACTTGAAAGGATTAAGCGTTTATCTCCAGAAAGTATCTCAGCAGTTCACATGATAAATTTAGAAAGACTATATTAAAGAATGTTAGAAATCCAACCAACAAAACCTGAGAATTCGATGTTAGCCCAAATTCTACTTTCTAATGCACTTGACCCCAGAGGACAACCAGGACCTTGTTTGACCCACATGTGTGTAAAAACATGTTTGTAACATAGGCTGTTAAAAACTCGACATCTGATGCCAACATAACGTTGATCAAAGTTATTTATCTTTTTTTTTTTTTATGTGATTGGTGAAGCTTCTTCATAGCTGCAGAAGACAACTGTTTAGTGTGGAGTGATATTTGATAAATAAATGGATAATTGAGTCTGAAATTGGTGGACTGCTCCTTTAATTGATCTATTGCTGGCGGCATTAAGAGGAGACGAGAAGGCTGTGATGCTCAGACCTGAGCCGAGCCGAGTCAGCTCAGATGGAAGGTGTTTTATGGAGGATGACGCTGCAGCACCTCGGACTGCTGCTGAACTGTGTGTGAACTGGGATGTAATGAAGAGGTGTGTGTGTGTGTGTGTGTAAGCCCTTGTCTCTGCAGTGTTTGATCTCTGTTCCTCCTGAACACTTCCCCTCCAAGTTTTGCATTTTTCAAAGTATTTTCATTAATTTAGTTTGGTGGTGATTTAAGATTTTCCACTTCCTGCCTGCTGGAGATTTTTCTGAGCTCTGCTTGAGAGTACTTTATGGTTTGTTTATTTACTCTAACTTGGTATTACAGTACACACACACACACACACACACACAGGCCACTTACAATTGTTAGCCAAGATACCGGTGTGGTTTTAGGGAATAGCAGCTGGCCGTTTCTTTCCAGACTGAAATACCCGAACAACTATTAAATAAATTTGGTACACTTTAATGTAATGTCCACCCTCTATAATGCTGATTAGTTGTGTGGTGGCTCAGAGAGAACAGAGGGACTGCATATGTGCAGCTCTGCAATCAGGAACACAGATGAAGGAGACAGAGAGAAACACCAGGGAGTTTAAGAGAAAGTAACACACCAGTATGCTTTATATTGTTGCCAGCCTGGTGATGTTTTTTTTTTTTTTTTTTTTTTTTTTAAAAAGGGGGTTTTTTTTTTTTTTTTTTTTAAAATTGGT
>VUQI01062663.1:7615-22348 GCA_015106735.1 Paratilapia polleni | reverse complement strand
CATTCTTGAGGCAGATGGATTGTCGTTCACTCTGCCTCAGTATAGAATATATAGAATAGATGGGTAATGCAAAGGACCTCATAGTACCATATTATCCCAATAGAGCACTTTGCTCTCAGACTGCAGGCTTACTTGTGGTTCCTAGGGTATTTAAAAGTAGAATGGGAGGCAGAGCCTTCAGCTTTCAGGCCCCTCTCCACTGGAACCAGCTCCCAGTTTGGATTCAGGAGACAGACACCCTCTCTACTTTTAAGATTAGGCTTAAAGCTTTCCTTTTTGATAGAGCTTATAGTTAGGGCTGGATCAGGTGACCCTGAACCATCCCTTAGTCCTGCTGCAATAGGCCTAGGCTGCTAGGGGCTTCCCATGACGCACTGAGCGTTTCCTCTTCATCACTTCCTTTCACTCTCCATGTGTTTATACATCACTTGCATTTAATCATTAGCTATTATTAAACTCTGTCTCTCTCCCATAGTGTGTCTTTTGTCCTGTTTCCCCTCATCCCCGACCGGTGGCAGCAGATGGCTGCCCCTCCCTGAGCCTGGTTCTGCCAGAGGTTTATTCCTGTTAAAAGGGAGTTTTTCCTTCCCACTCTTGCCAAGTACTTGCTCATAGGGGTCGTCTGACTGTTGGGGTTTTCTGTCTAATAATGTAGGGTCTTTACCCTAAAATATAAAGCCCCTTGAGGCGACAGTTGTTGTGATTTGGTGCTATATAAATAAAATTGAATTGAATTGAATTGAATTGAATTGAATCAGCCATGAACTGTTGATATGTACAAGTTTTAGTATAACAGTTATATAAATGCTGTGTATACCATGTTTGCTGCTCTCTGTGTGTCTCTCCTTGCCTCCCCCTCATGACCGTGTGAACGTACAGTATGCAATGTATTTGCAGTCCATCACAGGTAAATGATTTGTTGCCATCATGACTTTGTGACCACTATGAGTTCTGCACTAGGACCCTGGGTGCCCTGTCCTAGTTAAACAGCGCTTGTTGTTTAATTAACATGCATGCCAGCTCAATTATGACTCGTCCTTATCGACTGCGACACAATTTCCTCATGACACGGCATACCTAATTGGCTGAGACGAAACACTGTGAGAACGTAAGCGTTAAATTCCTGTGATGCCTGTGTGAAGAAATCTACTCTCACTCCTATCTGCATCCACTGGGGGGAACAAACCACAGGAGACGGAGAGAGAGGGAATTTAAAAATAATGGTTTGCCCTCTTTACCTCTACACAAACCACTTTAAAAGGCTAGTAACTGCCGTTCAGACAAATGATACACTAATTCGTGGCTTTTCTCTCTTTGTTGTCACTGCTGCTGCTCTTCAGGGAAATGGAGATTTAAGACACAAGTGGACCAATTTGCCAAATTATTTTCCAATTAGGATGCATGTGCAAGCAGACTTTTGTGCATGTGTGGCAACATTATCCTCCTATTATTCACAGTGTCAATATTTCTAAAGCCAGTTTGTGTTAGCTTGAGGGGTCACACAAAACGTAGCCCCTCTAGCTAATGAATGGATCAGTCCAGAGGCTTGAAGAGGATACTGCAGAGACAAATCAATGTGTGGGACATAGGATGTCGGGCAAGCAATGCAGAGGATAGAAGTAGGAGATAAAGACTGAGTTCAAACCTCTTTGCTCATTATCTTGCAACACAGTATTTTGCCTTTTTCCCCTTTCCCCACTGTGTGACTGTACTGAATATTATGTATGTTTAGTATTGGTTTGTTACAATTTTTAATTGACGCTACATGATCTAAACTCTCAAACCCGAAATACAGTTTTATGGTACTTTTGTGCATCATTACATTTCCACAAATTGGAAACTTTAGTATTATAGTAAAGCAGTTCTGGTTGCACAACCATAATTTGCAGCTGTTTTTGTTTTAAAAAGATATTTTCACCATTTTTGGTTATTAGATTGCTAGAATAATATATGTGCAAATATAAGATATCCTTTGGGGAAATGCAGATCCCAAAATTGGAAGAAACCAGCAGAGGATCAAACACTTCCTGTCTGAGAGCTGAATTATGCAGCACCCAATTTATGAGTAGAGAAACCTTTGGGCTGACCTCACCACCATCATCCTTCTAGCCTCCTATCATCACACCATTTATCTGTAAATGTTTGATTAGGAAACCCATGCTGTCTTTGTTTAGCTTTTACTGAAAGGGGGCACTGAGACACGCAGTGTGAAGAGACATGGCAGGATGCCATGTGTCTGAATGAAACCCACACAGCTCCAGTATTGATCTCAAAGGGTGTTGAATTTCACCTCTTCAACCAGTGACCCACAACACTGATGGACTCTTGCCTGGAGCTACAGACTAGGCACATAAAAAGACTTTCTTGTCTAATCATTGTTGTTGATTGGCCAATAAAGAAAGTAAATATTCAAAAGTACAGTATGTTTAATATATCTCCACAGACTTGTTTCTAAACAGATTATAGATGTTAGAAAATGATTAAAAGAACGCATACTGTTAACAAACTGTGAACTACGTCATACTAAATTCTGGCATTAGACTGTTAAACTGCTTTTCATCAGTTTTGTGTTCAGGATTGTTCTTGTAAACACACCAGAGCTTTTTTGTAGATTGACTCTTCCCATAACATTATAACCTTGTTATTACTTGCACAGTAGCAGTTATTTCCCCCACTCAATCATGAGTTACTACACAGGCTACAGTTTGCTAGCTAGCTACATTGTAAAAAAATAAAAATAAATTTAAAAAATCCATAAAAACAGTACAATGTGCTCTTTTAAAATGAAGGAATTTTATGTATTAATTTTTTACAGATGCTTATCTGTATTTTTTAAGCACGCCTTGAATTTTAACATTTAACATATACAGAAACTCCCGTTAAAAACAAAACAAAACAACAGATAATGTACTGGCAGAAAATTAGCAGTAAATTTTCAGTTTTTTTCTTTTATTGATTTTATTTTTTTATCGCCATTGTCCCACAAATGCATCTTCCATGGATGCCAAAATTTGCAGAACACCTCAGCCTCCTCATTTAAATGTTCTAAAAACGATGAGATGAAAAAATAGATTAGGATTTTGTGGAAAGCCAAGTTTGATTGAGAATGAAAAATTACTACATACACCCACCTGTGCAGTGACCATTTTACACCAGGAAGTTTTTAAACCTTTTCTGACACAACTGGGATTCACAGTTAATCTGCTCTTCAGGAAAAGGAACAAATTCAGAGAAGTAGGAGATCCTTCTTGGAAGACCTGACAGATCAGTTGTGTGCTAGATGGGTCAGTCAGTCTACCTTTTTAAGAAGCCCTATGGGGGTCTTCTGTCTCATTGCAGACAGAAGGAAAAATGGAAAACTGAAGGACTTTGCTGCAAAACATGTATATAGTTTTGATGTGTTGATTACAATGTTATTTTTTCGCTGATTGCAAAAACATGGTAGAACAATATTCAAAGCCAAAAACCTCATTCATTATTGTTCTGATTCACCATTTATACACAGCATTTATATAAAATCACTGCAGCCAACATACCCTGATAGCTCTGTTTCTGAACTAAGATCACTCACTTATTAATGCTTTACAAAAAAACTTTGGAATAATTACCTTGTAACATTAGATTACCTGACTGAATAGCTCTGTGGGTTGTAATGTTAGTCTACAAGTCCACCACTTTTGCATGAACTGCAGTAAAATATTTTACACCATGGCCCACACAGGGTGAATATCCAGGCTTTTCTATAGAGGCATATCAAAGTTTTCTCTAATTAAAATTTTTCAGTATTCACTTGGCATTCATCTCTTCCTGACTTTGGTGTTGCACTGACTTTTGCTCTGTGTTAAGTTGTTCAACACTTTCAGTTAGGACAATATACCTTCAAAATTCAGTCAGACTTCAGTCAGACTAATTATTGTAAAAAATAAATTTAAAAAAAAAAAAAAAAAAAAAAAACTACCACGTTGATCAAATGCACAGTTTAAGGATAAAAACAATCTCCTGTGATGTAAAATTAATGTGGCTCTTCTGAAAATGATTTCATTTATAAATATACTTGACATTATAATTATACAGTTTAGATTATTGAGCTGGCAATTCCTGTGAGCAGCACTCATGATGGCTGTGACCTTGCCTCAGAGTGAAAGAAGAGAAACATAATTACCTTATGATCACCTGCACTACAACACTTCAGAGATTCTCATGAACACACAGTACATTAGCTCAAAGGCCTGCACAAATTAACATACATGATCTGAAACGTGTCATGTGCACACATTGAGTTCAAGGCTGGATGCGCAGTCTAATATGCTTTGTGATAGAGCTATAAATTATCAGTATATGGAGCAAGAACAGCTCCTGTTGAAATGGACTATCATCAGACGGCAGGAGAGAAAAGGTGTGACAATAATGGCAATGCTGCAGATGCAACACTGCTGTTATGAGTACAAAGGAAGCACTGAAGTAGCTGCCTTATCTTTGCACTGCAGCAGCAGGTCCAAATTTTATGCCAGATAATCAAGAAATCTGCCAGAAAAGAAAAGAGGAACTGTGTGTGTGTGTAAAAACCTGTGAGTTAATGTAACCAGTCTGATTGTTTGCATGTTTAAAGCACAAATTAGTGCATCATAATGTATGTATACTTGCCATTGTCTATTTACAATGCAATAAGTAAGTGTGTGTGATTCCTCCAGGGAAAGGGATTGATGCGCCACATTTGCACATTCACACGATGAGAACATTGATGTCATCGCAAAAATACAAAGATCGTTTTGTTCTCTATATCTGTTTTGTTCGTTTCCTATTTATAGACCTTTTCTAAATGCAGATGCTTCTTAAGATGCTGTGGAAATGCAGAGGTCTGTTGTTTGCTTTTATCAGCCTTTGCAAATTCAGAGAAATGTGCCAGCAAGCAAAGGGAAGTGCATCTGGACTCGTTCTGTTCCCATCAAACCATGAAAACACAAACACAAATGTCAGTTATTAGGTTTATATACACAGCCTAACGGAAAGAAGCATTAATACTAAGTGGATTATCCTCATGGAATAAAATAAACTGAACGTAATTATGTCAAAGTTGTTACTTTGAACTTGCTTTGAATGGACATCATTGGCAATAGAAACTGAGACAGCAGCAACCCTTAAAGCTAAGTACTAACTCTCAATCTGATAGTACGCTCAGCATCTTTAACCACATCTGCCAGATGTTCATAAAAAAGGAGAGGGGGAAATCTATTAAGAAAGAGCTTCAATAAACCAGACATGCTCTCAGCTTAAGATAAGAACCCTCTGTTCTTGTCCTTTTTCTTATGCTTGCTTTTTGTTTAGCATGTCTCATATACTGAGACATTTTTTAAAGAAGTAAAAAAAGTAAGTCTTTCTTTTGCCCCATTAACTCTCTCTTAAGCTGAATTGAAACAAGTAGAAATCAGAACAAAAGACAAAACATCACAGAATTACAAAAACTCAGATACAGATGAGTATCTGCTCCATATCACAATATGGAACCGCAATACGATATTGTGGATGATCGTATTGTGATTTTTGTCTCGGTGTCAAAATTTTTACAGCTCTACAAATTACACATGCACAGCAGCCCTGAAAATTTCTACACATTTCCCAGTGGGGTTGTATGTGGGAATGCAAATGTCTGACACTGAACAGCCTTTGATGAACCTGAAGAGATGAGCCTGCCATCTCTTCAGTGTAATGGCTGATTGAGCCCATGCAAGGGGAGTGCAAGTAATTGTCCGGTGAATCCACACAGAGGAAGTCGGTGTCATGTGTCCTGCCTCCTGCACATATTATTCTGAAACCACACAGAGTATTTCCAGCAGTGAGAACCCATCTGAAAGGGATCATCTCCTGCTGAGAGAAAGGCCAATAACTGACACTGCCTGGAGTTCATGTGTCTTAGTAAAAAGAAACTAGACCTAGTTGTCAAATCAGTGTTTGCTGCATTAAAACTTTTCAATTTAAATGTGTATGTTTGCAGTGTTTATCTCTCTCAGCATAGTGACAGCCAAAGGGATGCTGAAGTGTCCTTGAGCAAAGCAGTGAATATCAATCTGCTCTGTGTGACCTACTTAAATTTTTCTCCATCACTCTTTTTTTTTTTTTTTTTTGCTTTCTCCATTTTAAAATCCCCATTTTTCCACCAATTTTTTTCTGTTAACAGTTTGCCTGTTTTTGTACCTCCACCTTTTCCGGTTTACCCTTTGCTCCTTTCTCTACCCTGTCTTCTTTTTTCTAAAATCCGCTTGCTCTGCCAGTCTCATTTCAAATCTGTTTCATGTTTTAATCTGCTTAATCTATTTTTTTCCCCCACAGCCACGCCACCTCATTTCCTTTCCTATTCCTTCCAACACCCTGTTGATTTTTCACTGTCATTTTCACAGCTCACGTTTTCCAACCAACCATGTCATCCTATATTTTGTCTTGTTTACCATCTCGTTTTCTTTTCCCATCCACCCAGTTCTTTTGATGTGTCCCTCCCTCCCTATCTCCTGCTGTCTCATCTCTTACTGCTGTCTTTCAGCAGCAACAAAAAAAAAAAAAAAAAGGATTATTTCTCTTCAGTCATCTTCGGGGAAGCATCAAAGAGGCGCCGGCAAAAGGGATAAGAATAGAAAACTGATGCTATTTATAACTTGCTCCAAAGAACGCCTATTACCCAAAACAAGAACACTGCCTCAGCTTTGTTTAAACACATACAGACAGACATCTACAGACACTTTCCTTGACCAGGCAGAAGGCAAACGCAGTGAAAAGCAATAGCATGGTCAGTATGCACCTTTAAATAGACTGTGTTGGTGATGCATTGGTGACTTACACTAGAACAGAAACAAAACCTTCAGCGGGATATATTACAGTCTTCCAAAAGTTCTAGTTAATGCATGTTGTTGTGGTGCCATATGCAGTGTTTCTCTTTTCTATGGTGAATTAATGTCCATAATTGCAGAACTTTGGCTCACTGGCTCCTTTTAAATCTTTCATGCTCCCTCCAAACACACACACACATACATGTGCACGCATATACACAGCCTCATGGTGTAGCGCTGACAGCTGACTGATGTTGGCCTCATGAAGAACAGTGATCTCCCTTAATTATACATGGTGTGTCACAGAGGAGAGCGATGGAGAAAAAGAGAGGAGAGGAGAGGAGAGGAGAGGAGAGAGAGAAGATATTGATGAGAGACAGACAAAAATAGAAAGTGAGAAAAGGTGGTCAGAGCAGTAAATGCGAAGCTGAAAATGGAGCAGAGGATAAGTGGGGTGAAAGATAGAGCAGGAGATGGAGGAGTGGAAAGTTAAGATGCCAGGGGAAGATGATAGAGGGAAAGAAGAGAAGGACAGAAGGGAGGATGAGAGGAAAACTAGTGAAATTAAATCAGAGGAGGCCACTGTGTATTGATCTTGACGTCTCCCCTGCAGCAGGTTGAACTTCACATTGCCACTGAACACGAGAGCAGCACGCTAGACTCATTCACCTCCAACCTCCAGGCTGTAGGCTGCAGGCACACATACGAAACACACATATGTGCACAAACACAGCCACATACCCGCACTCTTCCTACCTGCATTATACATTGCTGTCAATCTATTCTTGTACTCTTTTAAACATAATTCTACTCTTCTGGAGGCTGCCATCATCCATCATGAATCACAACCTGGAAATATTTTGAGAACAACATTCTCCATTATATAGACTACGAGAGAGAAATCCACATCACACTTCATGATATTATAACCAGAACAGAATAACCCTTCCTCCACCTCTTAATATTGCTGAGTCAAGCTTATATGTATTAACAAAGTTTTTCTTAGAAACAATTCTCCCCACTAATATGGGAAGTTATTTTGGAGAACTATCTAAATTAACTTTATTTTCCTACGGTCATCAGCTTTCCCCAAAAAAAACTTATACTTCCATCTATAACACCATCTTTGCTGTTGCTGAGTCTCTCCATGATTTCATTTCAGGATTATTTGAGTGCCAGACAATACAAAAGAATTTGTTTTAAAATGGATATTTGCTCTTTTAACTAATTTATGCACTTCAGTGAGGGATGAATAATAAACAAAATAAGCAAAAAAGACTCTTTCCCCAAACTCAAATTTTTATAAATCAATAACAACAAATAAAAGAGATGACTATGAATTTTGGTGAAACCATAAAACATTTCCAAACTTTTTTTTCCAATACAAATCAGATTAATTCAACTTAAACATCAACTGGTCATTCACATTAGCCCATGCATTTAAGGCATCCCCCACCAGGGGGGCTTGCACCACAGCTTGGGAACCATTGATATAATCTAATATTTCTTTACATCACACAAAAATGTAATCTCCTGTAACAAATTTAAGATTTTCCCCATCACATAAAATTCTGTTGGCACAATTTTTTAAACCCCTTCAGATGATTTTTAATGTCGATCTGAAAAAACATTTCCAAATTCACTCAGTAAGCTCCAGCATATTTCGGTAAGAAAGACACAGTAACATACAGAATCATGAGCAACTACTGCAGCTACAAACTGCCTCAGCGTTCAGTAGCTCTTCATTCTCCTGACTAGATAAAGATTGGGTCCTATTTATAGAACTGAGAGCTAATTGGCTCCTATAGGCTTTCTAGCAAGAGAAATATAATACAAGTGTTATCCGTATCACCAGGGCAGAGTGAGCTTTGAAAACGTGCAGCAAATATTGACATTTTCTTCTTCTTCAAATAACAGCTTTATAAAAAATAAGTCGGTAATGATGATGTTATTGAGCCTGTTCTCAAAATTCTCAGCCGCAACTCTACCAAACATGATGTAGAGAAATGAAGCACAATAGTCTATTTAAGTCATATTAAAACTGGGCAGCCTCTTAAGCGAACGTGCTACAGTCTGCAACCTTTGTAAAAAAAGGTGCATTTGTATTTGAATGACAATTCCAGAGTGGAAGAGCTCAAATTTAGGACTATTTATTCCTAACTTGAAATGTAATGAAACTGAACTTTAAATCTTCAGTGTCCTTTCTATTGAAATCAGCTGAATTTTAGATCATATTTAGGTTCCGTTTTATTCATTTCATGTTTTAGGTTCACTGTGTCTTTTATACCTATACTCACAAGTCACTTCATTAGGTACATCTTGATAGTACTGGGATGGACCCCCTTCAGAACTTGCTTAATTCTTCGTGACATAGATTCAGCAAGGCGCTGGAAACATTCCTCAGAGATTTTGGTCCATATTGACATGATAGCATCACACAGTTGCTGCAGATTCGTTGACTACACAGCCACATCTCCCGTTCCACCACATCACAAAGGTTCTCCATTGGTTTGAGATCTGGTGACTGTGGAGGCCATTTGAGTACAGTGAACTCATTGTCATGTTCAAGAAACCCGTTTGAGATGATTTGAGCTTTGTGACAGTGTGGCACGTTATCCTGCTGGAAGCAGCCATCAGAAGATGGGTGCACTGTGGTCATAAAGGGATGGACATGGTCAGCAACAATACTCAGGTAGGCTGTGGTGTCCCAAAAGTGTGCCAAGAAAACATCCCCCACACCATTAGACCACCAGCACCAGCACCAGCCTGAACCGTTGATACAAGGCAGCGCAGATCCATACTTTCATGTTGTTTATGCCAAACTCTGATCCTACCATCCAAAATGTCACAGCAGAAATTGAAGCTCATCAGAACAGGCAACATTTTTCCAATCGTCTGTTGTCCAATTTTGGTGAGTCTATATGAATTGCAGCCTCAGTTTCCTGTTCTTAGCTGACAGGAATGGCACCTGGTGTAAACCCTAGAGATGGCTGTGTGGGAAAATCCCAGTAGATCAGCAGTTTCTGGAATACTCAGACCAGCACGTCTAGCACCAACAACCATGCCATGTTCAAAGTCACTTAAATCACCTTTCTTCTTTCCCATTCTAATTATTGGTTTGAACTTCAGCTTGTCGTCTTGATCATGTCTACATGCGATTGACTGATTAACAAAGTGGCCGGTGAGTGGATGTTGCCTTAACGCCTTTTTTTATGTCATAAAGCAGCTTGAATTGCCTTGTACTTGGAAGGTGGTGTACAATTACACTTCTCTTTCTTTTCTGCACCAAATCTTGACCAATCAAGTCATAAATTCTTGCCATATTTTTAAGGCAAAAATGCATTGAGTATTTCCTTAGAAATAATCACACTTGCTGTGGTGTTTCAAGATGTTTTAAAGCATTCAGGATTATCCATGCAGTGCCAAACACTGCGTCCCTAAAGGGACCGGCTAATGCACCAGTGTTTTTAATCCAAAGTCAAGAACTGATGCCTTAGAGAAAAGTTAAAGGAAGTAAGGGCATCACAGACTCACATTAAGCACACCATTCAGTTGTGGCTTTTGCTCAGAAGTACATTTTAGGTACAATTCTTTGGATATTTTTGTGTTTGTCATTTTATTCTGACCTACATATGCAGGACAATTGGGAAAAGCAGAACATACAAAATAAAAAATGCAAAGTGGGAAAAAAAAAGAGCAGATAAAGTAAGAGATGGAAGTCTCTGAACAGTGGTAAGAGGAGAAGCGCTGTTGTTGAGGAGCAGAAGTGTAGCATGAGGAGCACAGGATGTCATGAAATATGTAGGAAGGAGCAGCTCAGCACCGGAACACAAAGCTATTAAAGAAAGCCCTGGAAAAAGCAGTCAGCTAGAAATATAAACGTCCATTTCCTTATCGTTCATAAATGCACTCACACGCGGTTAAAAGCACGCACACACTTTCACATCTCCTGGTAAAAAGCTTTAATGTTCTTTGGCATGTTCACACCATTTAACACACTTTTGTGCTCTCAAAGACAGAAGCACACAAGTGTACATGTATGTGAGCACTAAACACAAAGAAACAGACCCAACCTCTTCTTCTCTCTTTACTCTCTCCTTCTCTGTCACTGGACCTGAAGATGTTTTGTAAATCATTGATTGAGTACATGCAGAAGACCAGCGAGACAGCTAGTCTGACATGCAGCAAGTGCTCTCAGTTTTTCGGGTTAAACAGCAGGGCAGCGGACAACTCGTTCTGAAGACAGTTTAAGATGAGACGAGGTGCTGCTCTGAGATCAGTTCACTCACTCTGCTCTCAACCCTGTTCAACTCACAGGCTTGTCAGTAAGCTGCTTCTGCTTTGGAAAATTTGGTGCAATGCTGAAGATGTAACTGAAGAGACTATAATAGAAAATAACAGTGTCCGGCCATATTGTGACTTGGCACTTATTTGCTGTTTAGAATTGCACATATTTTTACGTGTAATAATGAGTCATAAATTGGCAGATTAACAGGATTTTATGTTTACCTCTCTGGCAGCAGCTGCAGCTTGGGGCTGGAGGGGCTGGGGAGCCTCACAGGATTTAGTTTTTTTACTAAAATATGGGGAATTTATATTTTCCTTTGTTCAAGCAGCCTTAAAATGAGTCAGCATTAGATGAGACATAACTATCCTTTAACTATTCTCAAGGATCCATTGACTGGATCGGGGTCAAACCCAACTCCTTGATTTGGATTTGACAGGATTTCAGCTTTGTTGTGATGGGTTGTGCTTGAGTTACTTGTCTGCTTGGGCTACTGTCTAAATTTCAAATCCAGGGATTCATGTCTGACCAGAAACACTTAACATAACCTAGACTGCAATCCAACCAAACTTCAGAGCTGCAGTTCTTGGAAGGTAACGACACAGAAACCACTCAAAACTGATAAATGATAAATGGAAACACTACTATTAAAGCTGAATGCTATAAATCACAATACAAAGTGAAATTTAAGATGTTCAGAAGAGCAGACTATTTTTCCTGACCATTTCTCTGATCTCAGTCAGTTCATGATATTAACTTACTCTTTTCCCCCTTTTACTACACTAATATTTAGGATCAGACACAGATCAGAATTCAGAAAACTTCAAGTAAGAAGACTCCTGATGAGAAACAGATTAGACTTTTGGTCAAAGTCTAATCTCAGTGTGTAATGTTAGCACAGCAGAGCATGATTTTGGAAAGACATATGCCACACCTTCATTAATCTGTTTTTGTATTGAGTAGATATTTATGACATTACAGCACAAAAGTTACATCATCACACTAATGTTATTCATGACCTATATATTTTTTTTTAAAGACAACTAATAAAAAGGACTGTTTTTTGAGGGGTGTATATACTGTGGCTACCTCAGCCATTTTAACAGAAATAAAGGACAATAAGTTAGCTGTAGATCTTTTCAACAGCTCATGTAATGTCAAACTCCAAAAAAACAGCTGAGCCTAAAAATGACAACTTCAGGTCCCTGAAAGACTTTTTCAGCACAATGGACAGAGCTCAGTGTAAATCCATGCTTTGATGCTTTGTACTGCACAGTTTGCTGTTGATTATCAAATGATTGCTTTACAGTGACTGTCTCTGGCTATCTGAAAAGGAGACTTGCCACTGGTTGGGTGTAGACAATATGTATCATCATCTCTATATGGAAACAGAAGTGAGACCACACAAGTAAAGCACAGCAGTGTCTCCCTCTCCCTCCCATCCTCAGCTTCACATGAGTAACTGCAATCAATAACTCAAACAGTTGCCGTCCTTGTTATCATTACTATCGATATCACCACCACGCCCATGGAGCTCCATCGTTTCCTCTTCTATCAATCAAAGTTCATTAGACCTCCAGCCATGATCACCACAACACAAATGCAGTGATCACTACTGGGTTTGCCTCTTTCCCATCATGGGCAGCATGGAGCAAGGCAACAACCTCTCCACTAATTTACAGCAGAAGGGAAATAAAGGAACAAGCTGCCTTTGTTGTAGCTATACAAATGACGATAACCACAATAATAAACAACATGAGGTTGTTATAGCCTTAAATGAAAAATTACCTAGTTTGAATTCACCATGCCTCCGTAAAATTGATCTACTGCGTCCACGTGACATTTGCAATTATCAAAGAGCACAATATAGCCTGGGCGATGAGACCCTTCAAGCTACCTGAATGCTGCAGGAGATCTCGGAGTCATCCAGTAACCGGATCGTACAGAGGGTCTCCTGGTCCAAGGAGCGGAGGCTGGGGCTGCGAAACCGGAGCATTTTCATCCTTCTGTCGGTTCTGTTTCAGCTCCTCATGTCAGAGGTTCCACAGACAGACCAGATGCACGCGTAGACTCATGCACGGATGACTCACGTACATGCACGCGTCCGTGTATATATGCCGTTCAGTCAGGTCTTGTCACCCCTTGAGACGCCCTTAGAGATGAATGGGTGGATGGGGAGGTGGATGGATGGATAAGAGTGCGGATGGATGCAACAGAGAGGGATGGGAGGAGAGCTTTCATCCGTCTCCTGCCTGCCCACTGATGGATCTACAGGACGGAGGATGGTTTTGCCTCTCCTCCTCCTCCTCCCCTCTCTCTCTCTCTCTCTCTCTCTGTCTCTCTCCCCCTGGCTCAGCCCCACTTCACAAGTGTCTTTTCACATTTCAGCACGGACCTTCTCATTGCTCCTCATTGCAATTACGTCCATATGTGATGGTAGTGCTGTTGATTATGTAGATTGCGCACCCTGTGGATATCCTTTGATAATAACAAATTAACAATAATAATAATTATTATTATTGTCATCAGGCTAGCCATTAAATGCATGTAACTGCTGCTGCTACTGAAAAATGTCATCTTTACTTTCAATCTGTTTACAAATTTTAAACACAGATTTTAAAAAAATACATATACGTACACATATAATACATGTATTTCATTAAAAAAAACACACTGAAACTGAGATTAATTTATTCCCATCAATAATGACGTCAGAGACCATTTAGCTGCAACACAACAACGCTGTCCCTTTAATTGTGAACGTAGCCGACGTAGTTCGTGCGTCATCACGTCCCTTAGCAAAACAACCCGCGGCCATGGTCCAAATCGTGGGTGTTCGTCGGATTTTATCGCCTCTTTTATGCACCAGAGTCACATTCAGGAGGCAGATCTCACGGACTTATTGTTGTGACGTTTGTTTCAGCCTTTCAGTAAGATCAGAGCTGTTTTTTTAACCTAATACCCGCAGCCATTTTTAATGAGCAGCAGCTGAAAATGTGATGAAAACTTATTAAATATGCTTTAGTGGGAAGCTATGCGCTTCAGTGTATGACTGCTTGTGGAGCTAAAGCAGCTCCATCGGTTCATTATAACGGTGACATCTATATAATACAGCTGGTGAGTCCAAATACTCAGCTGTTGAGTATTTGGACTTAAAACAAAAAGCAATCATAATAAGCAGATTAGTCCATAAGGAAAACAATCGTTAGTTGTAGACCTGTAAAAAATAAGTTATGCTTTTACATTTATGCATACATTCACTGTCCACTTTATTAGGTACATCTTGCTAGTGCCGGGTTGCCCCCCTCTTTTGCCTTCAGAACTGCCTTAGTTCTGAAGGCAGTTCTGGGGATGGACATGGTCTGCAGCAACACTCAGGTAGGCTGTGGTGTTTAAATAATGCTTAGCTGGTACTAAGGGGCCCAAAGTGTGCCAAGAAAACATCCCCCACACCATTACACCACCACCAGCAGCACCAGCCTGAATCGTTGATACAAGGCAGCTCGGATCCATGCTTTCATGTTGTTTATGCCAAAATCTGACTTTACCATCTGAATGTCGCAGCAGAAATCAAGACTCATCAGACCAGGCGACATTTTTCCAATCTTCTATTGTCAAATTTTGGCACAC
>VUQI01062662.1:7841-18897 GCA_015106735.1 Paratilapia polleni | reverse complement strand
TGCTATGGTGTACTGTATGGTTAGGAGAAGGTGGCTCTGACAAAAAGACAGGAGGCCGAGCTGAAAAGATTTTCAACTCAACCTAATACTGCTAATACTGCTTTAATTAGAAATGAGTATATCAGAGGCACAGCTCAGGTTTAGCAGTTTGGAGACAAACAAGCAAACAAAGTTAGAGAGTCTAGGCTGAGATGGTTTGGACATGTGCAGAAGAGGGATTGTGGATATATTGGGCAAAGGATTTTAAATATGGAGCTGCCAGGCAGGAGAAAAACAGGAAGACCACAGAGTGGATTCATGGATGTAGTGGAGGAGGACATGCAGAGGGTTGGTGTGACAGAAGAGGATGCTAGGGATAGGGGGAGATGGAGGCAGATGATCCGCTGTGGCGACTCCAAAAGGGAGCAGCCAAAAAATAATTGAATTTACAAATAATGTTAAAAAAAGCCTAAATATAGAAGTTGTTTCTAGTATCATATATATCAAATAACAGACCACAAACCAAGCAGTGACAGATACATCTCAACATAAGCTGTCACCACTTCTTTAGACTTTAGAGGAAGCGGCAGTTGTAGTACGTCAGTGATATGGTATTGAGCATGACATACAGATCTTTATGGGCCTTTCGGAGGTGCCTATGCTTGTAAACACATCTGGTCAGCTGACAATAAAGGCCATGAGTCTGTTGACAGAAATATATGCATTTTCCTGGTATTTCTGATCATCTAACAAAAAAAGTGTCTTAAGTAAATGAAACTCAAGTAAATTAATTGCTGATTATTTTTCTTATGCTCTGGCTGAGATCACTTTGGGGTATGCCAGAAACTCCTCCATGCAGTCTGTAGTCTTTAGGAACTTTTTCAAAGCAGAGGAATGAGTAGATGTAAGCTTATGAATTTTTATTTTTATTGAAATTTTTTATTATTGTACAAAAAAAGCACATCATGCACAAATTGCTATTTCAAACATATTTTAAAATTGCCTGCAAATGTATGAGAAGTGGGTCTTTAAAAAAGTTGTTTCCATAATCTATGTGTGATACAGCCACATTAAAGAAACAATATTATACATGAAGGTGTGCTTCAGGGCGGTATCTGAAAATACTATTAAATTTATACCAAGGGCACTTCATGTTTTATACACTTGACGTCAGTGAATACTGATGGTTTTGTCTGCTGATACACTACAAATTGGATGGTTATGGTGACCAATAGTTTATTATATCTTATGCATGGATTTTTAGTGAGATTCCTCTGCTTTCTTTTTGGTGTTGTGTATAACAGCGACCCAACAGAAACAAGTGTTTACACTCTCAGAATAAATCCATGAGACAGACTTCGTTGATGTGCCTTGTGGGGATTCAGTCTGCCCCTGGAGTGCATTATTTAGCTGACACCTTCTTTTCTGTTGAGCTCAGCAACATGCAAATCTCACACCATTAGTTTAGTTGATTAAAAATAATTTACACAGAAACTATTTAGATAATCAGATAGTTGTTTAAATCTTCAAGCATTAATCTCAAACCTTACCTTAGAATTGTCTTACGGCTTTTTTCTTTGTCTTACATGACAGTGAACTGAAGTTGTATGTTGAGGTTTCTGAGTGATGGTAGAACAAAACAAACAGACAGAATCAGCTGTCAAGAGATCTTCTCCTTAAAGCTAACAGTGACATCTTTTCAGAAAGTCATATTACAATGCGCACTAAATATCCATGCTTTTTTCGCTAAGAAAAATTGCAAACTGCATTATTTCCCTACTATTTTAAATCATACAGGAATCTGTGGAGATATGGTGCGTGTTTAGATTTGAATTGCTTAAAATAGTGATCTGTCCTTCTCATGGAAGAAATGAATTGTGTAAGACTCAATAAAAGTCTTATTATCACAGCTTTATTGTAAAACATCTCACTGCATACTAAGATAGAAACATGTTTTGACGTCAGAGCAGCTAACTCAATATAACATGTAAACTTTTTGTCCTCAGGTCAAAGGTTACCGCTACCTGGAAGAGGACAACTCTGATGAGTCAGACTCAGAGAGGAGTGAGAAGGACGATGAAGAGGATGAGAACGAGGAAGCCGAAGAAGATGCAGTGCAAGATGTGGGCAGGGAGGAAGGGGATCAAGACGGTTGGTTTCAGGGAGCTAACTCACCCAGAGCCAGGAGGAGAGGAGCTGAGGGGGGCCACCTTGGACGGGAGGAAGCCCACGTGAACGAGAGGGAAGAGCGTGAGAGAGTGTGAGAGAGGACAAAATAAAGGAAGCAGGGAACAGGAAGGGAAGAGAGTCAAAGATGCACTGGATGCATGCAGTAACTGCTAAACTGAAATTACAGTCATCAATAAGAAAGGTACAGCGACTGTAACTACTATATTGGTATGTTACATCAGGATAAGACAAGGCCTTTTCTTTCTATGTACACTCTGTGGCTCATTTTACCAAATGTGCTGATAAGTGCAGAGGGAATTTTACTTGCTTCTGTGCTGCTTCAAGTAGACTACATTGTTTCTTATAAAAAAATAAAATAAAAAAAAAATCTGCATAGAAAGACTTGATAGTGAGCGACAAAATGAAAAAATTGATTTTCTCAGTTTAATCACAAGGTGGAGTGTGTTTTTATTGAGAGATTTTCAAAGAGCCTGTATGATCCTGCCTGCTGTAAACAACATTAAAAGCCCTGCATTTGTTTTTTTTGTTTTTTTATCTTTGTATAACTTCAGTCTTTCATTTAATAGTGTATCACACAAGGTATTGTCAGAAGCTCAGTGATGTGTCTGCTTCCAGATGTAACTCTCTGGGTTTTTGCAGACGATGAATATGAATGTATGTTTAATGAAGTACAGCATTCAGCAGGTATGTAGGTCAGTCATGCCTGACCAATCCCAGTAAGGTATACAGTTCAGTAAACTAAAATAATATTAGAAAACAAGCAAGATCAAGAGTCTACAGCCATGCAGCACCTGTGCTTAGCATCAACCATATGAGCTAAATGTTAGTATTAGCATTCTTAAGCTCTACCTCACCATAAAGCAACATTGCTTGTTGCTTTGTAGCTGATGGTTGGTTGCTATAGTGGACATTCCAGACACTAGCTGCATAGTGCATGTCAAAGTTAAGAGTAATTTAGCATGGTACCTGTGCACTTCGCTCTGCTAATGAATATTTTGCTCGTCATTGCTACAACTTGCTGATTAGCAGTAGTTACAAAGTCCAAATGAGATTCATGGGAGTGCCTTAAAACAAAGTGCTCCCTGCCAAACACAAAACCACTAATACCACTCTCATAGTGGCCTAAGCTGAAGGGTCAGGGGGTCACAGAAGTCCATCAGACAACTGATAGTGTAGCTAAAAAACAAAGAAAAACAAGTAACTTTTACTGTTTTGTACAAGTGAAAACAACAAAGGGCCAGATAGCTCTTTTCAAACTGCACACATACAGTATCACTTCTCCATTGGGTCTAACATAGAGTACAGGTGTTAAAGTAACCTTTTCGTCATGATGCAATAACTGCTTTTCTGTGCTGAATGATTATTTCTAATGATGGCTACATTCCCAAAGATGCGGTCCTGCTAATGTGCCATTGACTGTAGGCTATTTAAGAGGTGGACATAGCTGCCATGAGGACACCTGCTGGTTAGTGGAGTCCCTTTTAAAGCTGAGCATTTTAGCCATCATCATCGTGTTTTTTTGGTTTGTTTTTTTAAATGAGACGTGACAACCAAGGGGGACATCTGACTGTGAAAGTGGGGAAGCTGCATGCTCATGATATAGTGACTTGTCAATCACAGTGTAGCCACACCCTAAAGCTTACCCAGCTTTATTCTAAGTGGGACCATAATTTACAAAACTAACATCATGCTGTATTAAACAAGACTTGAAACTAGTGACTGAGCCCATAAAGTCATCAGGAAAGTGCTCACAAAGTGTCACAAAGCAAGTGAACAGTATAGTCAATTTCTTGTAGACTTCAATATATCAACTTGCAACCAGAGTAGTCACCCTCTGTGGGCCATTAGAAAGAATACAGGTTTAAGGCACTTCTGCTATTCCTCTGGACTGAAAAATGAAGGCTACGTCCATCTTTTATTCAATCTGTGGCTGGTTCGCTGTCATGGTTTAATAAGAACTGCGCCATCATGAATTGCAAATGCTTTCTTTCCTGTGACAAGTCAAAAATATTTGCTGTGTAAAAGAAAGGAATTCTGCACATAGCTGTGCAGCCACGGTTGATATATATACCAAAGGTTTTATGTATTGTGTCTCTTTTACTGCACAAAGTTGTCAATTTACTGGCATGTCTTTTGTTTTACTTCCTATTTTTGGTTTCTGAGGTTACTTTGTATTTACTTGATGACACCCTTTGCTAAGCTTGTTTTGGGACTGCAAGCTGACATGTTTTCATACAGATAGTTTAATATTTTATATATTTTGTGGTTATCTGTTCTGTACAGTAAGGTTGGATGTAATTAACCCATAGTTTATTCCTTTGAAGTAATCAAGGTATGGATTTCTATTTTAACCACCTGTAGGAGGAAGGAGTGTAATCAACATCCTACGGTGGATATTTAACATTTTATTGAACTTTAATTGGAGTCACAAGCATTTTAGAGAACTTAGCTACATTATGTTGTGCTGTTGTTTTTTTCAGTTTATGTAATTTCTGGTCCTGACAATATATTGTTGTGCTTCTCTCCTGAATACACCTGCACTTTTAAGTAAAAACATGTGCTGAATCTAACTATTGTTTACTGTGACATGTATATCTGACAGGTGGGTGGTTTGTTCTGAAAGTCACCAACTTTATATTAAGTTAGTGGTGACGGCTAGACTCACTGCCATGGAAACCTGAAAGTATAACCACTGCAAAGAATAGCAAGACTAAATTGATTTTTTTTTTTTTTTTGCAGTTAATGTCACACAGTATATTTACATACCCATACATTTATAAATATGGACTACTTCACTGAAAACACCTTATTTATCAGCTCATCTGGCTGAAGGACTGATGAGCTCATGCCATGGTGAGGCATTCGTCCATCTGTCCACAATTCACAAGAATCACTACTCCTCCTACAGTACTGGTTAGAATTTAATCAAACTTAAACACAGTGATCACCTAATGGGTCTTCAACCAAATTGTGCTCAAGGTCAAGGTTAAGGTCAAGTTTGTTATTTTATGGGCACTTTTCCATTTTGACAAGAATTCCTACTCCTCCTAGAGTATTGGTCTGGACTGTGATGTTTATAAAAGTGTTTGCATGTGCCACTCTGCCATCTATACATGAATGCTGTCATTAGGTTTATTTATGGCATAATAGCTAGGTTAGGGCTGGTCAACAACTAGGTCTGTGGCATCCTTAACATAAAATTCTGCATGCACAAAATAATAAAGAAAGAATTTCATGAAATACCAAATGATGTGATAGCTTGAAATATCGCTTTGCTGATAGGTGGTGATGGTCATTCAGGGACTGGTCCTATTGTCTGACTGCCTTCCTGTCATCATTATGCTAACATCAGTAATATGTTTAACACTATGACACACTGATGTGTTCACATCAGCCTATATCTTGGTTTTTATGGCCATAGTTACTACTTCATTTGATTCTGCTGATTCTGTCAAATTTGCCCAGGAAAACTGCCACCTCAATAGTTTCACACAGTCTGGTATGTGATCATCAGCATTTAGTGTTCACTGACTTTTCTTAATGTTCTGTCCCCTCGCGCTCAAGGCTGAGGGCCAAATGTTCACTTACAGACCAACGGATCTGAAAATACCAAACACCGACCTGCATTCTCACACAGTACAGAAATAACTTCACATTCTCAATCTGATCTTTATTTTGCTTGTACCAAAACAAAACACGGGGTGGCACAGTGGTGCAAGTGGAGCAAGAAAGTCCTGGGTTTGAATACACTGGCCGGCTGGGACCTTTGTGTATGGAGTTTGCATGCGCTCCCTGTGCCTGTGTGGGCTCTCTCCAGGTACTCTGGCTTCCTCCCGCAGACCAAAGACATGCATGTTAGATTAGCTAGTGATTCTAAGTTGGATGTAGGTGTGAATGATTGTCTGTCTTTCCATGTTAGCCCTGTGACAGACTGATCCAGTGTGCACCCGCCTGTTGTCCCATGACAGCTAGGATAGGCTCCAGCCCTCCTGTGTTTAAGAAAATGGATGGATGGAAAATAACACACTCTTCAATAAGAGAAGCGAATAATAAATGCTGGAATAAAGAGGTAGCTGCTACATCACTGATGGTTTGTGTTGTAGTGATTTGGGCCCCTAAACTACAACACACAGGTCGTGCTGCTGCTGCCAGTCCTGATCTGTCCCCTCTCAGTGCCTGATGCGTCTGATGGACTGGATCTTTGGAGTCTGACAGTGAGAGCCCCAGTTCCGCCAGTGCTGGTAGTCTCCACTGTGTCTTTCACACTCCATGATGTACTGCTGGCCTCTGTAGCCGGGGTACTCATAGCACACAAAGCTGTGGAGATGCAGAGGCAAGAGGAGGAGATTAATTAAGACCAGTCACTATTCGGATGACTAAATGAATGCAAACATATCTTAAGTATTACTGTACAACTATATGATTTTAGTGATTAGTCAACAAATCTGTGACAAACACATACCTTATGCCAATTTCATTTGAGGGCTTGTTTTGATGGAAAATATTCATAAATAACAACTGTGTCATGATGAATTCAGTGGAAATATGTCAACAAAATACACAACCATGTTAGCTGCTCTTTGAGGTTGTGCTGCTCATAATGAAGAAAACCAAAGTCCAAGGTTCAGCAGTTAATATGACAGACATATGAAAAATGTGAGAGGTTGTCACCTCAGCAGCTACAGTGTTAAGCAGATAATATTTGCCTACCGTGTTGACCCTTCTATTTTAGCATGCTCATTAAAATGTGACATTTTGGCATAAACAAGAATAAAGTGGTCGAAATGAAATTCTGGCAAGATGATATTTAAAAGGTATTGCACTTCACCCCATGGGGAACATGGATGCCTGTATAAGATTTAATGTCAGTCTGCGGGCTACAGCAGCTTCTGAGACATTTCTCAATGGGCCAAAACAGTGGCCTGAGCCACATGACTCTAAATGGCTGCTAAATATAATTGCATCATTGTTTTTAAGTTGCCAACAAAGGAAAAATAAAGATAAAAGTAGCTCTCTGTGATGTACATCTCTTTTTATATTTCACGACAAAGGTGCATGTCAGAAAGCAAATGTTCGACACAGATGAGACATTTAATGCCTGTCATGGTTTGGGATATTTGCTGTATATTAATATTTTACTTTGGAATCTTTAGTTCTTATGAATCCCTGTAAGTTTTACTTTCTCCATTTTGTTACTTCTTCCTCCTTTGTAATTATCGGCCCCGCCCTCATTAGTATCACCTGTGTGTTCTCCTTGAAAAAGTAGAAACAATATATTATGGTTTCCTTTTAGTTCTAAATTTCTTCCTTATGTATGATGTTTTTGCCTGTTTGCTGCTTAACTGACTGCCTGCTAGTGTATGATCTCAGCCTGGATTCAAGATTTAGATTTTGAAATTTTATTCTACTGTGTTCTCTCCTCTGAGTTGTTACACTGGCAGCTCCCTAATACACTGCTCAGTGTGTGTGAGACTGTACCTTCACCTAAACAAAACAGAGTATTTCCAGTAGTGACAACCCAGCTGACGAGGAGCATCTCCTGCTTTGTGCTACAGGTTTTGAAAAAATAACTTGGAACAATGTCTCAGCTTTATTCTCCCAATGCTGAAATTCATGTGTGAAAACAACTGTACAGGGTAGTAAGTGCAACATTTCAAAATAAAGATGTGTCTCCTAGAAGAGAATCATGACTTGACCATGACAGTGAAGTGTAAAGCCATTTTCACACACGGAAGGCAGATGTGAACTATTCAATTTAATTCAATTTTATTTATGTAGCACCAAATCACAACAACAGTTGATCAAGGCGCTTTGTATTGTGGGGTAAAGACCCTACAATATTAGAGAGAAAACCCCAACAATCAGATGACCCCCTATGAGCAAGCACTTGGTGACAGTGGGAAGGAAAAACTTCCTCTTAACAGGAAGAAACCTCTGGCAGAACCAGGCTCAGGGAGGGGCAGCCATCTGCTGTGACCGGTTGGGGATGAGGGGAAACAGAAGAGAGCAGAGGGAGACAGGACAAAAAGGCACACCTATAGGAGAGAGACAGGGTTTAATAGTAACTAATGATTAAATGAAAGTGGTAAATGGACTGGTACTTATATAGCCCTTTTCTAATCAGTTTTGTGTACTCAAAGCACTTTATACTACAGGCCACATTCACCCAGTCACACATACAGCACTTTTTTATCTATACTTAAGTGCTTACTAACATTCACACACACTCCGATGAATGCATCAGGAGCAATGTGGGGTTCAGTATCTTGCCCAAGGATACTTCGGCATGCAGACTATGGCAGCCAGGGATTGAACCACTGACCTTCTGATTAGGAGACGACTTGCTCTACCTCCTGAGCCACAGCCGCCCCAAGTGGTGAATGAACACATGAAGACTGAAAATAGATGAGTGAAGAAGAAACACTCAGTGCATCATGGGAAGCCCCCAGCAGCCTAAGCCTATTGCAGTGTAACTAAGGGTTCAGGGTCACCTGATCCAGCCCTAACTATAAACTCTATCAAAAAGGAAAGTTTTAAGCCTAATCTTAAAAGTAGAGAGGGTGTCTGTCTCCTGAATCCAAACTGGGAGCTGGTTCCATAGGAGAGGGGGCTGAAAGCTGAAGGCTCTGCCTCTCATTCTACTTTTAAATACCCTAGGAACCACAAGTAAGCCTGCAGTCTGAGAGCAAAGTGCTCTATTGGGATAGTATGGTACTATGAGGTCTTTAAGATATTACATGTGAAAATACAAATATCTGACTGAGGACATTAAGGATTTCTTATCCTACCAGCTCCCTAGTACATAGTCCATCCTCCTTTCTCACTTCTCAAACTGGACATCCTTGATTCCTCTCCTCACATCTTACTCCCTCCCACTAGAGATGTGAGTTGAGGAGGCGAGGCAGCAGACATCTAACAGAATGAGACATCCTTGCTATGAGAGCCTCACTTCAAAGCGATGTCAATTAAATAAGATGTAGCACAACTGCATCATAAATTCTTTTGTTATAACTTGACTACTGCTGTATTATATGATCTCAGGTGTATCAGATCATGTGACCTGCCTCCTGCATACCCTGAAAGCTCCCTCACCAAAACAAATGGTAGTGGTAGTCCAGTAAATGGTAGTAGTCCAGTAGTGAGAACATGTCACACTTGGAAAATCTCATGAGAAAGGACAAGCTGGACAATGACCCGATCTTCAAACATTTCAGGAGTGTGAAAGCGACTTCAGTGTGCAAATGAGGGTCTTTGTTGTTTTGTGTCTGTGCCTTTTCAGAACTGATACAACTGATCTAAGTACTTTGGCCTGTTTTTATTGTTAGTACTGCGAGGGGAGAACAGAATTCAATCTATGCGACTGCTTCTTTTTTATCTTTCAAATCAGTTTAAAATCAAGTATAAAGATAAAATCAAGGTATTTTATATTGTAAGGACAAGATTATAAAGAGAGGCCCAATGATCCCCAATGAGCAAGCACTTGGAGACAGTGGTGAGAGAAAAAAAAAACTCCCTTTAAACAGGAAAAAGCTTCATGCAGAACTGTCCTTGAAGCCCTTCATGGTAGCTTTTGTTTAATTTGAACTAGAAGGTATATGTCTGACTTACGCTCCGCACTGCACCTGCATGGAGCCCACCTCAGGCATGAACCAGCCCATGGCCTGCAGGGAGGGGTAGTCGTCACACAGCTCGGTGCAACGACCCATGAAGTTTTCCCTTTCAAAGATCATCATACGACTGCTGTGGTGCGACTGTAGAAATGGAGAAAGAGACACAGGCTAATGTTAGTGCAGAGCGAGCACTGAGCTGTCTCATTTCTATTTTTGTGACGTCTCAGTCACCCGCTGTGTGGCTCACCGCACCTTCTGTCACTCACTATCATCTCATTTCCCTTTCCTTCCTGCTTGTCTCTTACTCTTTGATTTTATCCCCCAACCCTTTCTACCCTCTGCTGCTACTCACGGCGCAGTAGATGGGGCGCAGTGACATGAAGCGTTCGGTGTGGTAGGACAGGGAGCCGCTGTATGCTTCCCAGTTGGGGTACTCGCCCCTCTCAAGGATGAACTGCTGGCCCTGGAAATCATGGTGCTCAAAACCCACCCAGCTGAAAACATGAGTGGCAGAGGTAAAAATATCAGAGTAAAAACGGCAAGCAGTGAAGTTTGAAATCAGTTGAAAATAAACCAGACAGATGACATCAGACAGGATGAGAGGGTCTACTCGTCAGCTTCATGAGGAGTACTGATGTGTCACATTGTAAGCTTTTAGTGTCATATTTTGGAATTTTTTTGGGTACATGCAACATTACAAACAGAGCACTCCAGCACTCACACTTTAACAGTCGTCTTCTTCACTGTGAGAGGAAAAAACTGACAGGTTTCAGCTATTAACCAACATCACGCCTCATGTAACATTTCCACAAAATGTTACTAATACACTAAATGTTGGGCAAAGAGTACATTAGTGTAGGAAATGTTACTAATACAGAAAGATCTGACATTTTGATATATCTAACTTAAAACACACAAACAGTTCAATTTTAAGGTTTGGCATAAATCATGTGAAGGACAAATATACTGCTTGTTATTTGAATGCATTTTTCCAAACTCCCCTGCTAAGCAAATATAATGACATAAATGGAAGCTAAAGTGTTTTTATGGTCCTTATGCAATAATCCATGTGTGTTCCCCTTTTCTATCAAAATAACAGTCAACTCAGTTAACTGTTATTTCTGCTGCTGCTCTGTTTAGTAATCATCTTTTTGTTTTAGTAGGGATACAGCCATGGATCAGCACATCTCTTAAGAGTCACACCTTTCTTGTGAGACTCACGTGTCACTAGAGCAAATCAAAATTTGGAACATTGTCATAACACGTGGGCCGGGGGG